>JAOWBH010142653.1:0-13187 GCA_028566215.1 Silene coronaria | reverse complement strand
CATATCCATCTCTTTCGATATATTTTCGGAAATAAACTCATTTGTAAACCTTTGTTTAGAAACCCGCTCACAAAAGAAAACCAACAGCAAAATCATTGAGCACTTTTGCTTTACTTAAAATCCTCCTGCAAATAATAAACCAAAAGTAATTTACTAATGGTTTATGAAAATTAGGGTTCTCACCTTTTTCAATGATAGGAAAAGAAATTTACATTACTTTCCCACATTTTATACAACTTTTTATCTAGCAATTACCGTACTTTTTGATAAATCATGACTTCACGAGCATATTATCAATCAAACCCACGAAATTCCACTCACTGCCTCAATTCTTCATCACCAGTTCATCAGTCACCACCCGTCCAAACCACCTCCCGGCTGCCTTTCACAACCCACCAGTAAGTCATACAACGCTACAAATCACTACTCACCCTACAAGAACTCTTTACCCCATTCTGTCTTTCAAGTTCCAACATTCTTCTCAACTCTTCTCCCTACTGACCAGTGACCACTGACCACTGAGGCGTGTTTCTGTAAAGAGGCGGAGGTTTGGAAGAAGATCAAATTATGTACATCTACTCTGATACGCTAATCTTGCGTATAAGGACATACAGATTACAGACAGACAGCCATTTCGTAGCCAGGAAAAGACTTTAAACTGTTAAAAAGTGTTGCATAAGGTGAAACAGCATCCATCCTCTTAAAACACCTACAAACAAATTTTCTCCAAGAAAAACCGAGTTTTCCATACAATGTAAAACACAGTATGAGAAACTATACTAGTATAAAATGTATAAAAATAAGAAAGAAAAACTTGAGGTCAATTGTATTGCAATTGACAGTAACTTTTACCAGCTATAAAAAAAAACCTTATTAAATACAAAGAGACTACACTAGAAAGATAAGCTAAAAACAGAACTCTACAATCCTACATATGCACTGTGGTGGGATCTACCCAATCAGGAAAAATGTTTACATTTCCTGGCTACTAAATGGCTGTCTATTAAGAAGAGGAGGCAGTTTATAGATACGGGTATTCGAGGTGCATTCTCGTAGAAGCCACCAAAAAAGACCCATAAAAATGGCGCGACAATTTTTTCGTTAACTTATCAAATGTAAACCGGCTTGACATCATTAGGGCCGAAGCTTGCAGCACACACGGGGCACTTCCGATGACGGGTCTTGAGTACTTTCTGAACACAAGGATTGCACAATAGATGGTAGCATTTTGTGATGACAACCTGAGAAGTTTAGAGACCATTTATCAAGAACAAACACAAGTGATTTTTAAAGAAGATAATGGAAAGAAGACGTGAATCATCAAACTTGACAATGTTAAAAATACAGCTAAATGTGCATCAGTTTAAAAAAAATTCAGGAACACCAGGATTAGCATTTCAAATTGACCTCACTAACTCACTCATCGACAACGTTTCTCCGTTGCCTCAAAGACTTCCACCCCAGGTGAGTTAACGAGGTCGGATACACGCACTCTTAGCCTAGTGGAGGAAACACTAAGAGACTTTCCAATTTACCATGACAAAAATTGCATTTACCTCCTTAGGCCTGTCAAGGCAAATACTACACTTGAGTATTTCCTTGTATTCTTGGAGCTCGATCTCAAGTTTCCCCACAACTGAACCTTCTTTTTGCGCTTTAAGATGCTCAGCTTTTCTCTTTACAGCTTCCAATTCCTCTTCTTGTCTTTTCTTCTCAAACCTGGTAAAAATAAGTTAGCAGCCAATTTTCATGGCATTGATATGACAATCGTCTTTAGCAGATTATTTGTTTGTAACAGTAGCAAGAAATGAAGATCTAAGTTTTATTCATACCTTTCTGTCTCTAGTTCTATTTGGAACCCAGAAAAGTTCACTCGACTATTCTTCGCCTGAAGTTGCAACAAATCCAGAGATTCTCTAACCTGTTGAGAAGACTTCCTTGCTTCAAACGCCCTCCTTTGGATATTCTCCAAAGCAATCGTATTTCGGCACCTGTCTTCTGCAAGCCTATGGATCTGGTCAGCAGAGCTTCTCACCTGAAAATCATAGCAACCGTGTCAAACTATTTTTGAATTTCTAAAATGTAAAATGGTCCCCACATAAATCTAAAACCCACCTGATCCTCTATTCGGACTGCTTTCACCTCAAACAAGTTCTGAGAGATATTTGCCTCCTGTATCTTCTTCTCCAGAACATGTTTTTCTGTCAACAACGAATCATGTGTCTGCTTACCCTGCAGGCCTTCCAACCCAAGCTGAAAACAAAATAGCCATCAAAATGGAAATATATTGAATAAGAATAGATATAAACGAAGCTCATTGATTAACCCAATTTCAATTATTACCTCTAACGAACCACTCTCACCCAAGCAACAGACAATTCAGAGAGCTAAGAATATATTTTTGGAAACTAAGCAACAAAATCAAAGGCAAACCAGTCGACCCAGACAAAAGCTAAGGCCTATGATAGAATCAATACCAAAACAATTAGAGTTACAGCTGAGCACTATGACGTGATAATAGTAACAGACCAGGCACTCTTAATCTCTCAGGGCCTCTGGGGAGCAAGAGAGGCAAGAGAACTGGCCATAATGGCCAAAGTCCTACAAAATAGACTATATAGTATATACTATCTGCTGCTCACAGATAGTCACCAACAAAACATTTTAAAGAGGGCTGATGGTGCTTGATAATTGCCAAAACCAAATAGACCGCACTAATCAAATTTTTTTAGTAAGATACTGGACACATGCCAAAGACTTCAAAGTATTGTAGAGTTTTTATATTAATATTGCCAGTTCAAAAATAGATACTTAAAAATCAAAAACATGGAAGACTGAGTACTGAAAAAAAATGTGGAAGAGACATGAGTGACAATTATCCAACCCTTAACGACCATTATTTTTCTAAAGATATACATGGCATCATTTCACTTCTTGATACTATAGAATTCAGTATATACGAGGATAGATGCAAATATAACCTTGATATTGTAGTCGTCTCTCTCGGTAATTTGCTTCAGTAACTGCTGGTTTTGATTTTGCATGTCATCATACGCCTGTCCAATAGTCTGAAAAAGGTAACAAAGAAAAGTTACAGAAATTTCAAAACTTCCGAATGTTGACTGCAAAGTAATCCAGAACAAGAATTTAACCTCAATCTCAGACAAATAGGCTGCATTCTCATCATGCTTACATTTCAAATCAGTAGACAGCTTTGACTTATTCCTGAAATACACAAAAGTATAAACCAGCTAATATTAATGAGCATAGCTACCTTATATAAGTAATTTAGGGGAATGGAGTATCAACACATAAGCGATATGGTGCTATTATATAAAGTTAAAAAAGGAAACATTCAGCAGGTTAGTATTAAAATGTCATTAAAACAGAATATTTAGCTATCATGCTAAAAAAATTGATGGATTCTGTTCTCCAACTCTAACATTAAGAGCAAAGATTCATTAGGATTCCTTAAGAAACATTTGGCTTGCTATCATAAGAAGGGCCCAAACTTACCTTTAAAGTTAAGTTTAGCACCTAAGATTAGAGTAGCAACCCACCCCGCCAGGAGTGTTTAGGAATGTTCTCTCTGAAGCAATCACAACATATCATGTTAAAGACCATTAGGCTGCCAACTGCTACCCATTACCTTTCCACTTTTCTCCAACTTCATAAAATTCCACCGAACCTCCCCTACCCCAAAACAGCGAGATTCAGGGTTATCGATTTGAATCCAGTTGATATCATCAGGCAAGGGAGCTCACAAATACTTATTTGCTGACTAAGCTAGAAGCAATATCTCAGCACCTCTACTCCCTCTCTATTCTACAATAAAAGTTTCAAAGGCTCAGGCATTGTCTTGAAGGCACACTGTCTCTCATTTGTTAATCATATTGAGTTAACACACAATGACACAGTAGTGGCATCAGCGTAAAAGACAATGGCAAAAAATGTGGTTACATGAAACAGCCTTTTAAGGTTGTGACTAGAGCATGCTATATAGATCAGCTTTAATTCAGTGAAGGAGGCAAAAGTTGACAATTTTATCCTTATCATACAGATAACACAAGTGCATACCATGAGTAGCTAATTACTAAAATTAGAAACCTAACCGTTTGCTAGATTCATATTTCTCTCTCAAGTCCGCAATTTCAGCTTCTGCAGCAGCTAAGCGTCGCTGGGATAGTGCCTCCGCTTCAATAGCAGTCTTAACACGTGATTCCATATTGTGTTCATCAAGAGAGAACTTCAGGCTATGCACTCGTGCCCATGCCTTATACTCCTTATCCCTTGCCTCTGAGAGATTCCTGGAGGTGATAGATATTCCAGAGATCTATGAGCATAGCATGTAAAGATGAAGTAACCCAAACAGTATGCATATAATACAGAAATAATAGCGTAGATCTAAGGTATTACAACATACACTCAAATATGAGACCAATGATATTGAAACCTGAAAGTAGTTTAATTGTAGTTCATTACATCAATTCCCCAAAATACGACAAGCCATCAACATTCACCACCATAAGGGCACAATGTGTCATGATTTACCCTTCTATCATCTTCTACTCCTACAACTGCCACACGCGCGCAGCGCGCACACACACACAAAACCACCACATGTGATGTTTTCCCCCTCCAAAGATACCACCCGCAAGCCTCACAGTCACACCTACTGCATCTCCCTCAAACCTCATCCACTGTACTTGCCTCTACCCTAGTGGCCTAGTCCCTATCCTTCACACCCTTCCCGTGCAGCCTTCCACCTCCACACAGCACCCTTCCACACCAAATCAAAACCCTAATCCTGAATTTAATTATATTAAATTTGTTGGGGTTTTGATTTGGCAGTAGAAGGTAGATGGTGGTTGAGGTCCAGAGAAGAAGGCTGTTATGTATCGAGGAGGTGATATTTACAAAACATTTGTGTTCGTGGCTAGAGGAAGAACTTAGAAGAGATGGTGACAATGCTGAGGCCTTGTATGAAGAGCTAGAGTTTAGGCAAGGGTGACGGGTGACTATAGTAATGGTGTACGGGTATTTTCTTGAGTGTTAGTTTACCTAAAAAGGATACGACTAACGACGGGATTGTTCGAAAACAATGAAAATAATTAAATGGGATGAAGGGAGCTCTGAATGAAAAATGAAGGCCAAAAACTAAGTCAACCACTTGTTGATCTATAACCTACAAGTTCACTAAGCATAACTTCAACCCTCTGCTTTCACCAGAGATGAAGCACCATTATCTTCAAACAAACCCCGCCCCCTCGCCCGCAGGAAAGAATAAAAAGCTTTTTACTAAGCAGTTAAGCTACTACCTGACTAAAAGTTTCTCCCCCAGAAAATCAACACAAATGATAGCACAGCTGAAGAAAGTATATCCAACAATGCTCCAACATACAATTGGTACACAATTACACCAAGAAAGTTCAGACTATTCATGTCCCTCGTCAACCCAGCAGGAATAAGTAAAAAGGCCACCAAAGAGCACATTTTACTACACAGACAAAAAGGCTACTCTACATCCAGTAAAAGCAAAGAGTTACTAAGTCATCTTCCATGGAAATTTAGAAATGCAGTACATAAACAATGGCAATAAAAATCAACATCAAGCCATCAACATTCAACCCATATAAAAACCACAAACTGAACCATTATCATAATAGCTAGGAAAATTTGCCTCTGACATTCTACAACCTTGGAAGGACAGATTCACGTCTAAACATCTCCGCAAATAGTTTTAATTCCGAATCAGTCTCTTTCAAATCCGCAACCTGAAATGTCAAACTTTCCATTAGTACTTTTTGCTTGTCTTAGCATCTGAAGCACAAGAACCATTTTATAAATAAGAAAATATACTAGACAGAAAAGGAAACAAACATCCACTGCAAGTGATGTGTTGCAGAAAAACTAAAGGTCACACGGTCACGCCAGAAGGAACAAGTATGAGTGTATCTGGTTCGTTTTGCACTCTGATTCCCTAAATGGTGTATGGTGGATGTAAGCATCTATAATTCACATGAATTTAGCAAAATGCCATAAATTCCCAATTCTAGGAAATGCTGAAAAGTTTGACAGTATTCACTTTCCCTTTGAAGTTCAACTTACCAAATGCTAGGTAAGCAACTTCACTCGTTTGCACGAACTTTGAAATAAGCTCCCAAGAAGTTGCATTTCAATATTTTTAGCAGTCAAACAACTACCAAATATTTATTTCCTAGGAAGTGGAAACTCACATGTATAATTGAAGTGTCAACCAAACAACCACTTATTATGCTATTTTGGGGACTGATTGACTGGATCCCAAACAGGCAGATGGCCCCACAGAAAGCAGAACTAATAAACAGCTTCCCATTTAAAATCCACACATCTAACTCTAAAAACCCACGCCTAGCAAAGGAATCTGTAAAATGTAAAAAAAATAATGACACAAGTATCATACCACGGCCTGCAGGCTCCGCATTTCAGCATCTTGATCGACAGATTTACAAGATAATGTCATCAACTCTTTCACCTGAAAGACAAGACCTCACATAAGCCCAAAAGAAATGAAGACATAACCAACTGAACTCTGAGCTAGAGATTAACCTTCCTGCTAAGAATGTTTGAGAAGGACTGCAATTCAGCACGCAAAGAATGGACATCCGTAGCTGTGTCCTTGTACTTCCGTAGATTACTTTGCATGGAGCTCATGTCCTCAGGGAAAGAAGAAACAAACTCTCTGAAGTTAGAAATAATTTCTTTTCTGCCTGAAACAAATAAAAAACACATTCAACATCAAATTAAGAGTGAAAATTGTCTACACATTTATATTGGATATATATATAGATAGATAGATAGATAGATAGATATATCTTAATAACTGGTTATTAGTGAAGTTTCTTCCACATTACTTTTCATGTCAATATAGGAAGTTAACAGAAATCTTAGACATCATACACAATAGGCCATACTCCGAAAAAACTTAAACCCTCTTACCAGGTTCCTTAGAAGCTTCTTGCAGCATGGCCTCTATCCTTTTCCTCTGATCTTTCAGCCTCCTTATGTCTGTCTCAAGCTCATGTATTCTGGAACCAGTAGTGGTCAATGTTCTTCGAAAAGTATCACCCAAATCATTCCTTACTATAGCGTCTCTTTCTTTCCACAATACTTTATCTTTCTCAACCTGGGTTAACCAATAAGAAGTCAAGGTCAGCAACACATGGAAAACAATTAATTAATTAAGAAACTGCATGGACAGGTAAATTACCGACCAGTTACAACCTGAAGTTTTTCATATAAGGCTTGACAGTGGATGAAGTCTGCTTTAGACTTCTCAAGTTCATCTTTCACCGACTTAAAAGGTTTGGCAGAAGATATAGAGTTTAAATTTTTCAAAGTACCCTGCAATCAAACAAGCTAAAGAACATTAATCAATTTCGCAACTACGAATCCATTCCTGCCTAACTTTTCTTCCAGGGTGGGGGTGTCAACATGAAGCCTGATATTCCTGTTATGTTTTTGGTGTTCTCCCCATACAAATTGCAACCTTACCTGCAAACTTGAGAGCTTTTTAAGAATTTCTGCTCTTTCCTTGTGGAGAAGCTTGAGTTCTTGTAGACGAGAAGAGGAATGAGCCTGTAAAATAAGGTCACACATTTAATAACTGGGCTCTATGTCTATCAGAAACCACGTAACAATTAGTTCATTACCAATGATTCCTTCAATCTTGATTCCATTTCTGGCAGATCCTTCTGTTTGTCTGCTGCCCTATCGTGACCGGGATACTTATTTCCCAAATTCAACACAGGGAAAAATGCCCCCTTGGTTGCATCTTTCTCTGCTTTTAAAGCTCCCAGTTTTTGGTTACAATCTTCAAGCTCCTGAGTTGTACTCTCAAGTTCCTCTACACAAAATCAGAAACAAAGCATATCTTTAATGGCAAGTACGTTGCCAAAGCCAATGAGCAAAGAGAGAGGATGGTAATCACCAAGCCAGAAAAATATTGAAAATTCTAAGGCATTTGATTAACCTACGGTTTTCTTCCTATATCTTTCCCTCCATTTTTGAGAAACAATATTTATGGAAGATATTTTTGAAGAATCAAATTCACTGTTTCAGACATTTGAATGAATGGGCGCTGGAAAGGGAATTTTTTCAAACTAAATCAAAATTACAGGATAGATAAAAAGGACACCAGTGCACCATAGTTCACGATGTTTGATTTCATTCAGGGAATGTGTTGGGAGTTCGTAGACACTACCTACGCTGCAGATGGTTTAAATAGAAAGAACTCTGGCAGCATAGCATTAATTGATAGGAAATAGGAGTTCTTTCTATTTCATTGTCAACTGATATTGCTCTGATAGGCACCATAACATTTAAACAGCCATGGCAATATGGCATGACAATGAAAAACAACGACACTTGCTACTAATTGATAGGAAACAGGAAACAGCCAAGATAACGTTAAGACTTAAGACTCCCCCCGATTACTGACAACTGCATCTAGCAGATGAGTAGAGAGCACCTAAGTACCCATTGAAAGTTAAGAGACTACTTGGCTCAAAAACTTGCCCCCGTGGTTGATTTCCCGACATAAAGCCAAACTGGTTCTTCAGAATATTTACATTTCTTTTCAACCTTTAGTCAACTACTCATTCCCTAAGTATCATGATGCACAAGTACCTGAGAGGGTAACAGAGGCACATATCTCATCTGTATCGCGGTACAACTATGCAAACTCATAGGCTCAAAAACATCAAAGATGAATCTAAAAAGGACCACTATGCCCTTCACATCAGATTTTATGTCAGAAAATTAAGTGTGAACCTGACACTAAGGGTGTAATAAACCAACATAAGAAAGCAGTTAAACGTTCAGAGTGCTCAGCACTATTACCTCGCAAATGTTTCAGCTCAGCTTTGTTCTTTAAGTCAATCTCCTGATGCTTTGTCAACTCCTTTTCTAATGATGTCTGTTTCAAAAGATGCTCTCTAACTGTTGACTGCATGTTCTCCATTTCTGTAACCAAATCATTGAATTCCTCCTGTCTGCAATCTAATTGAAAAACGATTTGACATAAATTTCATAGGAATAAACAAAAGCCATACTGTAATGCAAGTGGTGCAGGAAGACCCCAACAATAAAATACAAATTAGCAAGACTAACCATCCGTTCGGAGTGACATGGACTCAGCAGCGTCGAACCCATGTTTCATAAGCCACACGTCATCAACAGCTGATACAGCATTATGCATAATACTCCTAGATTTCTCGCAAGCTTTATATCCGTCCTCCATCATCGGATCGAGAGAGCCACTAGCTAAGCAGCTTTCAGCTGTATTTGTTTCCATGAGCCGCTGTAAGAACATATCATCTGAAGAGCAGGAAGAGCCGAAATTAATGAAACATTAGTCATATCATAAAAGCTTGTACCTTGCAAGTTGCAAGCATCACTGATTATTTTTTTTTATGTACATAGATTCAGTCTGTCAAGACCACTCAATTCCAATCATGTTTAAATTACAGCCGTGAACAACACAATGAAACTGGAAACTGGAAACTGGCAAGTATATGTCTTGAAAGTAGGCAAGAAGAACATAATTTTAGTTCCTTTATTCCCAAAACTAATGACCTACACGCTAATGGCAATTGGCAGGCATTAATGAGACGCATCTAAGCCAATCAAAAGAGGACGAAAAATATTTTCTATAAAGTTTTCATTGCTCGGAACTCAATCTTTCGGTAGATCATCGCGATAAATTGCTGCTGGGAGACAATGAATTTAAGTATATTTAGCTAAATAATGAAAGGCTGAGACTATGCTATTAGATCCATCAATGCATCATCCAAAAATGAACATAAAGCTCCTAAGGTTATAGCTCGTTTCAAATTTTAACAGACCTATAAAATATCATTACGTGCATATTTCTAGAAACTCTTATAGCTTGATAGTGATGAAAGTCGATATTAACTCAAAAAAGAGCCAACCGGTAAAGATTCCCAATATCCCAATCCACCATTCTGGATGGATTCTTCAATACATGAGAGTGATGAGACAATTCAACTTTGTACAAGTGTACAGAGTCTAAATCTTCAATATACCTCCCCTAATAGTTTTCAAAAGCTAAACCGTTTGAGTGAGAAAACACTTTAAAATCAACAACGGAAACCCTACATGGTGAGATATTGAAACATCCACTTGACTAGCAATTAATTGTACTAAGCTGATAATAAGTTACACTCAGCCACTTCAAAATTTGTATCAGCATCCATGAGATCATGAATACGCACATCTTTACTCAGCTTAATGGAGCACAACCTTCAAGAAGATCAAAAGAAGAAATAAAGATGACTGATCATTCAAGGTTACAAGACCCTCACCGCTATTATTTGCAGAATGATCAGCCTTCTCTTCTCTGCTCACCAGCCCTTTGATTTGAGTGGATTGAGGTTCCAAGTCATCAACAGTCTACAATTTTAAATTGTTTTTTAATGAAGTAAAATAACGGAAGCTAGATGTCAAACAGCAAAAATACCTTGAATGTATGCATTAAAAAATAATACCAAGAGCATGGCACACTATTAACACATGGACAAAAAGTCAATTGGAAGGTTGACAAAACCTTTTCCAAGCGATTATCGACGGTGGTCAGGACTTTATCACATCGCTGTTGTTTTTCCTTCCGTTGAGACAGCTTAGTTTCCAGGGCGGAAATTTCCAACTTCTGGGCTTCTAGCTTCTGGGATAGCTTCTGGTTTTGGAACTGGAGTACAGCAGCGTCAAGCTACAGCACAGAAAGCAGAATAATCAACAAACTGTCTCCATTTACCTGGGTGGAATAAGTTAAAATAACAGAAATGACACGAAGAGGTCATTGTCATCTAACCAACCAAAGGCGACAAATAAAACATAAAGCAATCCATCTCCACAGGCCAAACTCAAACAGCTACGAGAAAAAATAAACAAAAGAAAATATCTCAATTATATTCACCCCACTAAATACAGTAAATAAATGAATAAATGTCTTATGTCCAAAGATAATCAAAAGGGACCAATGCCACAATTGCTTATCAGGAACAGGGAAATTCAACATTAAATTTTTCTGTATCTGGGTGAAACACCGAGATATTAATATGAAGCAAAACAGAAGCAGGAAAACAAAATTTCAAATTGCTCAAGCAGACATGGGCCGAGATATTTAAAATCTTCCCCAACATCAAATCCAGCTAACCAGAATATAAAATCAGAAAATTGAGAAAGGGGAGAGGAGAGAGGCCTGGACGAGACCTGCAACAGCAACATATTTCAAGCCAGGTACATATGAGAACATAGTATATCCTATGGTACAAGTTCAGATTTTAAACAGATAAGAAAAACTATAACAGCAAATAAATACACCATAATTTAATTTCAAAAACTGCGAGCCACGACGCCGGAGTAACAAAAAATTATGGGATCAGATAAGGGCTTAAAAAAGATGAGACAAAAACTAATAAATCAACACATACTCTAGGTCCTGCAGGTACACACATGAAACTAAGATCACACATAAATCTAAGATCTAGGATAGATAATCAAGAAAAGTGAATACACGTGATTTTTCTAGTGTGATTTCACTCAAATACTCAATAAACAACATAATGAAATCAAGTAGATGCAAATCATGAAATGAATAGACAACGAATGCACATATGGGTAGCATGAATATGTAAATTTGTGATAGATATCGAAATCAGCAGTAACATTACCCATTTCACCATCAATCTCATTCTGGAAATAGTTCATTTCATGTATACAAGGTATGACTTTTCAGACGCTTAATAAATAGAACAAAAACCACACAGATACAATCACACAATACAAGTTTCCCGAGACAAAAGATTTAGGTTAGGAATGGCCATGAACACAATACCAATCTGTGGATTCCGCTCAATTTTTTTATGCTACATCAATCACAATAAAGAACCTACAATAGCTTAACTTTATATCAAGCCATAAGGTTACGCCTACATTTTGTTGATCAAGTTTTGAAGCAAATAGTAAATGATGGAATCAGGTCCTACAATACAGTCAATAATTACTAATGTAGACCTATGCTACTCAGACTCGGGGACACAAGTCGTGTCCAACAGTCCGACAAGTGAATTTAAAACTTTGAAGACACAGGGATAAGGTCAAACAAGTATCTTGACCGATGTTCTAGACACAGGCACAACACGCTCGGAAATTCAGAGTACTCCTTAGTCCTAAACACACAAATAATACATTAGAGAACCTTTTCCCCAAAAAGTACAGATATTTGATTCTTTTCCTAGAAAAAATTAACAGCTCTTCTCCCGTCAATTATTAAAAAGAAGTTTCAGCCAACTTTAAAAACATTTAGTCCAGATATTTTTTTTCCTTTTGCTACATAAAACGACAGGATGGTAACGAGGGTAGGAATAATAGACTGGGAATAGTGGACAAGTGGTTGGGTTCCCTTTTTTTGGTAAGTTGTCTCCAATCTGCTCATTTGTTTCTCTTTCTCCTTGCCGAATCTCCATAAAGATAGTTCTGATTTGAGATCTCCAACCATGTCAGACTAGAGACAAGCCTCACTAAGACGTATCTAGTAAGTCTCCCGCGTCACTAGGGTCGACACGCGGCTTGGTGAAAAACTGCCTTGTAGAAGTAACATGAATGTAGACACGGTAGATAAAAACACTTGTTTCAAACAGCATTAGTCATTGGAAACGTGTGCCTTTTATTAAAGATTTGTATGTTAGTACCTCCGGTAGTGGTGTCAATTACCATGAAAAAGGTATCAGCAATGCTTTTGCAGGGATGAAACCCTAGAAGGGGCCCACTAATAATCCATCCCACTGACCTACTGACAAACTACCACAAGAGCTTATGCCATAAACAAGTAAATAAATGTCGCACGGTAGCGTCACCCCAAAACCTCGCAAATATCTGGCTATGGTGATTGGTGTCTGAGGCAGGAGAGAGGGGATATAAGAAGCCTCTGACTAAATGGCCTATATGACAATTGCATCAATTTGCAATTTGCCTCCACCAATAACTGAGTATGAAATAAAAGAAGTAAAACCATTTTCATCGACAACAACAACATAAACCCAGTGCCTCAATGGCTCCCGCAAATTGAGGGGTAAGAGGGGTCGGATGTACGCAGTCTTACCCTAGTGTTAGCAACACAAAGAGAC
>JAOWBH010142642.1:0-13187 GCA_028566215.1 Silene coronaria | reverse complement strand
CCTAACGGTATGTTTGAGAACCTCGCATTAGAATTGAATTCCGTAATTAAGAAATTTCAATTTTGAACCATGCCCATATATCACCTAACGGTATGTTTGAGAACCTCGCATTAGAATTGAATTCCGTAATTAAGAAATTTCAACCGTTTGGGAATCCTTAGAATTTGGAATTAGAATTAGACACAATTCCTTATCAATTCCAACTTCGTTAAAATTTGGGGCTCTCAAATTCCTACCATGTAGTAGTCAATCCAATTCCATCACTATTTATGATTTTTTTTATCCATTCGCAGAAATTTACTGTCATAATATTTTTTTTTTTATGAAAAAAAAATCAGTCACATTGACCCAACACCATAAAATGTTCATTTCCAATACAAGTTTAGAATTAAAAATCATATAAATTACCGAAATAACAGAAGATGATGCTTGAAAAACGACAACTACTTGGATTATGAAATTAACTTGAAGGTGTAGTTACAACTTACAATACTAAGGGTGTGTTTGGATTGAGAGATTTGGAGGGAAAGGAAAGGGAGGGAGATTAGAGGATTTAAAATCCCTTGTTTGGGTAACAAATAAGGGTGGAGATAAAATGAAGGGGGTGGATTTGGAGACCCTCCAAAGCTAATCAAAATCTCTCCAAAATAGGAAAGATTTGGAGGGAAAGTGTATCCAAACACCCACACCCCATTCCCCCTCTCCTTCCCTCCCCTCCCTTTCCCTTCCCTCCTTCCCCTTCCCCTCCGTTTCCCTCCACCTTTGCTATCCAAACACACCCTAAAGGCTTGTTTGGATGGATTTGGAAGGGAAGGAAAGGGAGGGAGAGTAGGGGATTTAAAATCCTTTGTTTGGATAGCAAATAAGGATGGAGGGAAATGGAGGGAGAGGGATCCTTTTCCCTCCTCCAAGGCATATCAAAATCTCTCCAATATACGAAAGATTTGGAGGGAAATTGTATCCAAACACCCACACCCCATTCCCCTTCTCCTCCCCTCCCCTCCCCTCCCTTTCCCTTCCCTCATTCCTCTTCCCCTCTGTTTCCCTCCACTTTTGCTATCTAAACACACCCCACAGGCTAGTTTGGATAGAGGGATTTGGAAGGGAAGGAAAGGGGGAGAGAGAGAGAGAGTAGGGGATTTAAAATCCTTTGTTTGGATAGCAAATAAGGATGGAGGGAGATGGATCCTTTTCCCTCCTCCAAGGCTTAGTTTGAGAAGGCGCAAGGCGCACTGAGGCGATGGGGTCCTAAGGTGCTGAGGCGCAAGGCGCGGGGCGAAGGCGCGCGCCTTTTGCACACGAGGCGCGCAAGAACATCCATATTTTACAGTCAAATTTTGTGCGAAAATAATCCCTTTTTTGTTTCAAGGATGGCAAACATGTACTTTAAAAGTGAAAATTAAGGGGAGAAAACAAGGGTAAAATAAATGAATTTGGAAAAAAATATGGAATTGCACACTAATGCGCCTTGGTGCGCCTCAGATGCGCCTCACTAGTTGCGCCTTGTGCGCCTTGGGTGCGCCTCTTGCGCCTTAGGTGCGCCTTTTGTATCCCATGCGCCTCACAGTGTCTGACGCGATGTAGTTGGCGCCTCACTGCGCCTTGCGCCTAGGCGCGCCTCAGGCGCGCTTTTTTAAACTCAGGTATCACGTCTCTACCTTGTGACGGATAACGTCCGTCACAAGGGAGACGGATTGTAAAAATCCGAAAATAATCCTCTGTCATTCATGTTGAGCACATTGGGGAACAATTTATAAGAGTAAAGAGGAAAGTTAAATATTGTATTGATAATGATTACTTGAAGGTACAAAAGGAAGTCTATTGATACTACATAGACCACAACTTACTTGAGCTATAAATAAGGATAACTAGTTAACTACCCACCTCATTAGGCACCAACTCTGGATTATTATCGACTCCTAAAATGACTCCAACAAATAGATGACCATAATATTAAGACACTTCAATAATTACCACATGATCCTAAATAATAATAAGATATTTTGAATTAATTCTCAACACAATTTTCATTCAGCTGATTAGTACTAAAATGCCTAGATTATCCCTATTACTAGTACTATCTGATGCCAAACCCTCAAGGAAGACAGAAGAGCTTGCTTAAAGACCCATCCTTGGCATGGTCACAAAAAGGACAATCTTCATCATTTTCCGGATGATGGATAGTATGATTTGACGGTTTATCCTCATCACCTACCAAAAAAAAAGTCATATCAGTGTAATATATTTATTAGCAAACGCTATAGTATAGTAAAATTCAATTCAAAGAAATCCAGAAATAAATCAACACGAAATAATTAGAAAAAAAAAGATGATTATACCATGGGAATACGGTATGTGAGGCAACGGTTCACATCGAATGATTCGTTGGGGATACCCATTTCCCACCTCGAGAAAGATAAGCTGAGCAGGAGCGTGAGAAGGTGCACCCTTTGGTCGAGCAAAGAAGTTTAGATGTAGTCCATACCCATAAATACTTGAAAATACCGGGACTAATATCGAAGCAAATCCGACAAAAGTCATAATCATAGTCAGCCCCCTACAAAAGAGCATCAAGAATTGACTAAAACACAAGAATCAAATAAAAGGTTTTGAATGTGTTATCGAGCACGTAAGATTAAGAGGGTGCAAGTATTCAAGCAATTGAATTCAAGTTTGGATAAAGTTAAAATAAAAATAGACAAACAAAATAATTAGCATGTATACCCAATATATCTTGTTAAAAGACATGAATTCAGTGTTATAGGAAATAACAACTAAGTGATACCTTCTGCGATTTCAGATGGACCAAAGCGTCCTCACATAACTTTTTGCAATCAAAAAACTGAGGCTTTGGTTGTGACGCACGATTCTGTTCCACTTCAACAAGCCAACGATGTACATTCGCAGGCAACGAATCATCATCATCGGCGAAATGACTACAATTCAAAAGAAAGCGGGTAATGAAAATTGAAAGTACTTCATACTAATAAAAAGCAGAAAGAAAGGTGGTGGGCTAAAAGATAGAGATGTAAACTTACGTCTCAGGAGCATCAAAATTACCGCAGATGTAGTCATGTTCAACGGGCTTGGGGAAAATTAACTCATCGTCTTCATGATCACTGCAATTAGAACATACACACGAAACAAGATCCAATTCAACCCAACGCAATTAGAACATACACGCGAAACAAGGTAATTGAAAGAGTTATAGACAGAAAACATCATTACTACATATACATATCCGTGTCAATGAGGAATCTAACCTAATTAATCAATGTCTCGGACTCATATTTATAGGACACGAGGTTGGTTTAGTAACATTAGAAAACTTTCCAAAAATCCAAATTACATTTCTAATCTGATTTACGGAAACTTTCCAAAGGCCCAATTCCACTTTTAAACTTATACGGAATATACTATACATAAACCGAACCGAAAACTAATAACTTGAATGAATATGATATGAATATCATCATAATATAAACCGAACTAAATTATACAAAACATACCCAGGATACGGAGTAAGATCCGCATTCGGATTAATATCAAGGTTTTGAAATTGTCGACTTGATTCTCCAATATCGTAAGTAGAAACAGTAGAGTTCAAAGCCTCGACAAGTTGAGTTAATTTGGGTCTAATCACGTTGATGAGATTAACTTTGTGACGTAACTCATCAACATTTACCGTCTCATCAGTAGCTCAAACCTTCTATAGATAGCACCAAGCTGTGACTCCATATCTCTCAATTCAACCACAGTTTTTTTTGGCTTAATCTTCTTCCATGAACTCTTAGAAGGTATGCTCATCCTTTTCGAAATATCCCTCACTTTTTCATCGATATTCTTCAATGTTCTCAAATCTTTACCTATCTTGCTTCTGATTTTCGCCAATTGCGATGATAACCTATCATTCCTCTCGCTCTCACTCTCACTTCCGCTTTCGTTTCCGCCCTCCATCTTTTTTTTTCTCTCAATTGATTTTGATTGATTTTCTTCAATTTTTTATCTTCTTTCCCTTCTTTCTTCGGGAAATTAGGGTTTGATCACAATAATTTGGTAAAGTTACTCTTGTGAAAAGGTGTGTCAAAATTGTCACTGTAAAAAATACTTACTCCACAACAAATGGGTAGTGAATGAATAAGTTAAAGCAACCCCAAATAGTTACTCCTCAGTACTCAGTCCTCACCTGTTGACCAATGACACTTATTATTAACCCAATGGTTCTACTTTGTAGCCGAGTCGAAAATCCGACCCGCCCTGGTTTTCAAAGTTGAGATCATAGAATTTCGATCAGTGATCCACATGATCCGAATTCAAAATGACCCGTTAATTTAAAGTCGAAAATCGACCAAAACAGGTCGACCCGTTCTGTTAAAGATAAATAATTTTTTTTATTAAAATATTAATTATTATTATATGTTATATATAATATAATTGAAAAGTTATTGGTTTTAATGCTTTAAATTATAAACACAATTAAAAATTAATTTTTATATCATTTTTACAACCTTTGAAAATAAACATGCAAGTATTAAATATGATTACAATACTGCTCCTGATTTCCGATTTTTTCGTGAGTTTTCGATTTAATATGCCTTAATTATTCGGGAAAAAATTAAAATTTGGTAAAAATAGGTATGAATTATTTTTGACTTATATTCTGACTCCAACTCAACCCGGCCCGTTTGAAAGGTCAAATGTAGAAATATAGCGTTATAAAAAGATCGATTTTGTGTAGTATTTACGACCCGAGTCCATACCTTACACTCTCCGAGGCTGTTATCCTTGGGTATCTTACCTTACTTTCGTAGTTTGCAGGCTGTCACGTACACCCAAGAAATTACACAGTACACACCGAAAATAGCGGCTGCAAATTCTCTTGTTATGAAAAAAAAATCGTTTTGTAATCAATTTGTATAAGACAGTCTTATGAAATATTTGTACTCATCGTCGGACCGTCCTACTTAAACACACCGTTTTCTCAGGAGAAATTTGATTTGCTCGGGTTTAGCGCGTTCTTCTGAAGACTAGTACGGACTTCGGGAACTTGAGAGTATTAATTCTAAAATTGTTGCTCCATGTTTTTGCAAAATTTAATTTAAAATCCATCAAATAACAACAAAATCCTTGATTTCCTTCCTTTTCTAATTCATACCAAAAACAGTCGTCAATTTAATCACGACAACTTAGATAAACCCTACATAACCCAACAATTTAATTTTTAATTTTTTATATAATTGATTGTTTAAACCCCAGAAAACCCAGTTCATAATTTCTCTAGAATTGAATGTTACTGAATTTTCAGTATAATTTGATTAAACCCGAGTTCATAATTTTATTTTTAAAATTGAATTTTGGTTGAATTTTCTTGATTTAATTTGATTTTAAGAATATAATTTAATGGCGGATAAGCAACTTATTATTGTTGTGGAAGGGACAGGTGCCATGGGTCCTTACTGGAATACCATTGTTTCTGATTATCTTCAAAAGATTATCAGGTTATGTTTTGATTAATTTTTTATCAATTTTATTTTGTCACATTCCAATTGTTTGTTTTATGGTAATTACTCCGCCCCGTCCCGGCTATTTGTTTATCTTTGATTAAATACATGTCGTAGTGAATAAAAAAGTAGACAAACAATTGAGACGGAGGGAGTATGATGCTGTTTTAGTTGGGGATTTTAATAGTTGAGCCATGGGTTTTGCAATGATGATGGTTATGATGGTGATGATTAACTTGTTAATGTTGCATTTACACAAGGATTAATTTATAGGTTCTTTATTTTCTATAATGCATTTTCAAAACTGCAATTTTTCGACAATCAGTTGAAATTTCATACCAAAAGTTATGTTTTTGCAAAAGATGATGAGCATTTTTCGACAAATGTCACTCAAAATTGTTTGGACTTTGGAGGGAAGTTTTAGATAAAGTGGTGTTGGTTACCGATGAATGCGGTTCATTCAATCAACTTTTTACATAATCTGATATGATTAGAATGGTATACCTCATGTAACTTGTGTAAAAGTAAGGAGTGAGTATGTGAAATTGGTAAAAGAGAATCTTTTTGGGTGCATTACAGAATCAGTGAAGGAAGGCAAAGGGTTGCAACTTTCACTTTTATGATTATGAATTTTAGTTCTGGTAATCCAAGTGTTTCGATTATGCATTGTTATGTGTTAAATGCGGAAAAATTATTAATCTTTGGAATCTAGCTGAGAGAGGGCCTGCAGTTTTATACAGTGAGCCAGTGAGGTCTGCTTTTGTTAGTGTGATTTGTCAGAAATTTTATTGGTGTGTAAGCTAACGGAAATATGAAAGGAAAGTGATGCATTAGAAGCTTATATGTCCGATAAGTTGACAATACACTTAGGATGACATTTCAACAGTGGATCAATGATCTTACTGAATGATGAACAACAGGATACTGTTTATTATTCTGACTTATTTTGCCATTGCAGGTCATTTTGTGCCAACGATTCGACAGTTCAGGTATGTGATATTCCACCCTGTTTATGTTTGTTTGGCCTTACTTGATTCTTGGGAATGAGGGTAGTGATTTGACAATCAGGAGCCCAAAGGAACAATTTAAGGACCCTAGCTTAATGAATTCTCATATGATTTTTCTTAATTTCTGAGATACATATGATTGTTGAAGATATCTGTATCTTACTGGCATTGTTGCTACTTGGCGATACTAACAAACTATATATGTCTTCTTTACCAACGCATCCCTATTTCCTACGAAGTGTTTATTTTATACTTGTCGGTTTAATAAAGAGAAATCCTTGTTGATTTTGCATTTATCTGATAATTGCTCTTTTATTCAATCTATAATATGGTAATTGCATGTTATTTCTTAATTTCATAAGTTCAGCATTTGAACCATTTGTTCTTAATATGCAGAAGTCTTCTGCCTCAGCAGCTTCTGGTTCAACATTCGAGCTAGCCTTGGTAGTGTTTAATACACAAGGACCTTATTCTGGTGCGTTTACTTGAGTACTAGGTCTATTATGTTCAAGCTTTGTGAAGCCTTGCTCGAGTAACAATAATTTTTTTTGTTTTTCAAAAATTACTTCTTGAAAGTGGTAGCATATGCACAACCCGGTCAACCTCCAATAGAAGCAACTCACACTTTCTCCTTCAAATCATCCTTCTCTTGTAGCCACACATCCATAGTAGCATTCGTATCCCCGTTACATTCATCTTTTGAACATGACAATATTTTACGGCCAATACCAGTTGCCATATAACCATGCAATAGAATTTACCCTGATTTAGTGCCATTATTTTCATGAAAATCAAGTTATAGAACATCTCAGTTACTGTTTATGATCGTTTAAATAATTGTTGAAAGCTGGACTCTAACATAAGTTTCTACTCTTTCAATCAGCTTACGTGGTTCAGCGAAGTGGCTGGACTAGAGACGTAGACTATTTCTTTAACTGGCTATCTGCCCTATCATTTTCTGGTGGTGGCTGGGGTGATGTTGCAACTGCAGAAGGGCTATCTGAGGCTTTGATGGTATGTATTTTTACTTTCTAGTGTCTGAAGTTATTTTGGCTCTATTTGTCTGCTATTACACTGTTGTGAAAGTTATTTCTATCTTCCCTAGAAAAAGGAAAGAATGATGGCGATGCTACTTGTCCTAGGATTTATAACTAATAGTAGTTGGTGGTACTATTAGTATCAAACCGTCTCGAATGCATGTGGAATATGCATGACGATTAAACTTGATAGAACAGTTATGGTTATTGTCATTGTCCGCTTCTTTGAACCAGATTACGATGTGCACACTTACCTATATCTCGCGGTAAAAAAAAAATTAAAAAAATTGTCCACTTTCACAAGCAAGGGAGGGACACAAATTTATGTATGGAGTCTGTTGTCTAGATCATGGTCGGCACACACATTCAATTGGCAGATAAATGAGCAAGAAGAATCTATCAAGTGTGACTTACAATTTAGGCTAAAAATGAAATACATACCCACATAATAGTCCAGCGTAAAAGGGTCAAAGTGTATGACCCCTCACTTATGCTATGTTGGTCAACAATTTTATATTTTAGCAAAAGTTGAATAAGACGGGGCTGACACTCTTGCTATCATACTGTGGGATATATGGAGTGAGCTCCAAAGATTTGTGGATGCTGTTGCTCTGGAAAAGTGACTGAGTTGTTGGACAAAAAGAGGAGTAAGCATTGATTAATATGTAGATATGAAGTGGTGTGGGTTTTCTACTTAGTTTCAAAACTGAAGACTTCAAGGTTAGACCGGGAAGATTTATGATGTAGGCCTGCAGGTAGTGAGACTAATCTTCTCGTTTCAGTTCACTACGGGTATTTCTCCGGAGTATGGAGTACGATACTCCTTTGTTTCTATGAACTTGCTTTCCTTTGAGGACTTCTGGGTTACTGAACCTTACTTCCCTTGCCTCTTTAAGCAAATTTCGTGTTTTTAACAAGTAGGGTACTGACAACAAAGGGGGTGAAAGCCTTTTTATGTACTTGAAAGATGAAATTTCTTGGACTTTTCCTTAGTTATGACTCTTATGAGTCATAATTTTAATGCAACTTTTCCACCCACCTTGTTGCTTCAGTAACGCTTTAAATTTCAAATGGAGCTAGTCTCACTATTCCACATCTTTTGAATAGGATGGAATAAATCAAGATGGTGTACTTAACTCCCCATACTATCTTGTGTTGTGATTTGTGAAGAATGGTATATATACGTTTTAGCATTTTCCGATTCAATTTTCATTGAGGGTCATACGGAAACAACCTCTATTTATTCAATACCAGGATTACCGGGGCATACCCAGCCAAAGATGTGAGCTAAAAGACACTAAGATATTGTTGCTGTTGCATTGTCACTTAATTAATGATTTACTGCACGTTTGCATTATCTTTATAGCCATGCACTGAAGTAAATGTTGCATGTCAGATGTTTGCCATTCCTCAAAATGGATTCCAGACACAACAGGATATTGATGGCAAACGGCACTGTGTTCTTGTTTCTGCCAGTAACCCTTATCCCTTGCCAACACCAGTATACCGACCAACTTTGGAAAATCTAGAGGTGGCTGAAAATGGTGAAGAAAACAAAACTCTTTTATATGATGCTGAGACTGTGTCCAAGTGGTTCGGACAGGTACCACCAGAAATTTGCATTCTTCCATGTAGCATGCTCCCCCCTTATTTTCCCACTGCTTCTTTTGTAATATTTATTATTCTGATATAGACTTTGCTTGCAGTGCTCTGTCTCTTTGTCAGTTATCTGTCCTAAACAGCTACCGAAGCTTAGAGCTATATACAATGCGGTAAGCATCTTTGGTTAGATTAATCAAAATCATCTATTGCTATGGTTTTTGAAAAGCTTCAGGCCATCATTTGCATGCATCTATACTAATTACAAACTTTGCTACACATCTCTGTCAAAAATGTTCGAAATATGCTTTTGAAGAATGCCTGCATGTGCACAGAATTGTTATGGAAGTATCTTTTCTTAGCATTGATCTGTATGTACTAGTTAATTAAGATTCTGAAAGGTGAATGAGGAAAAAGAACAAGTATCATCGAATGTTGTTTTTTGGATCGTTCCACGAGTCTGTGGCTTGCCCTAGTCGAAGACCTGGGTGTTCTTTATATCGTTTTAGCAGGAAAGTAGGATGTTCAGATAGTGAGGAAGGGAAGAGGAAGAAAAAAATCGAGTACCATAAATAAATTAGCGCTTCCTGTTTGATTTTGTTAAGAGGTGGAGGCTGCAGACCTGCAGTGTATAGGTGACCGCAAGGCCCATTGGCATGTCTTGAGCAGATTTTAGCAACATACCTGCTTAAGTTCTCTTTGCAAATAGAAAGTCAGTAAAGACAGTAAGATGGAAGGAATTTTTTTTTTTGTTTCTGCAGCTCTCATCCTCAAAATTTTGATGATTTTGATAATTTCCCCTTATTACAAAGAAATATATCACCATGATTTCTTCGATTATTATATTTTGACGATTCTGTTTGTTTGGATCCTTTTAACTTAGTCTCTGATATGTTGGATACAATGAGATCAAGGTTTGTGGCATGTGGCATGTCATGTTATGATCAACAAATCAATAAGTTATCTTACTCTGCCTTTGCCACCCCTTTGCTTTCTGGTTTAATATTGTTTGGGATGTCTAGCGAAGAAGTTTTACATTAAATTAAGAAATGATGAAAATATGTCATAATTGTAGGCTAAGCGTAGCGAGAAAGCATCTGAACCAGCTGTTGATGTTAAGCAACCTCACTACCTTGTTTTCATTTCGCATGGCTTCACTGAGGCTTGTGCTGCGTTGAGTCGATCAGGTGTGCCACCAAGTAAGAACCCTAACTTGACTCAGATTCCTGGATCTGGCTTTTCAGTTTTTCGGCATTTGATTGTTATTGTAATCCTGTAACGTGTTGGTCTCTGGTCATGCATTATTGGTCTCTGGTCTCTGCTTCTTTTCCGTTTCTTTTCTAAAATTAACAATGCTGCTATATCGGTGTGCTTGCTTTGTTGATGCTTTTATGAGTCATTTGACAACATTGACTAAGTACTGTATGTTGTTCCTTAAATAGTAATATGAACTCAGTATTTCATCAGTAGTGGTCACTTTCATCAAAATGAAAGTTGATCCGTCAACCTGGCAACTCAGAGGTTGGTTTAATGTAAGATGTCGATTCGCCCCTTTTGCTTTTGGAAAACATTTAGGGTAGAGTCAGTAGAAAACAGTTAAGGCTGAAATATGTACAGTAAAGGTTAATCAGATAAGATTTAAGATATTATAAGATGTATGAGTTAATTTAATTCAAATTGCAAGGTTAAACGAGATATTTAAGGTACAAACATTTGCCAAGTTTATAGATGGTGCAACTCCATTGAAATATTGAATTGATTCAAAAATCGGGGCAATTCCCCACAATATTAGTGATCCACTGGAGTGGTACTGTAGTGGTATATAAAAAGTCCTGTAAAGTATGTCGCATCATTTCTTAAGTTGAAACTAAAACAATCAGGATTTCAGTTAATATTTACCCAAGCTGCCTTAGAAGTTGGAAGTCAGAACTTTGAAGTTACCTCATTCCTGAATTTTCAATTCGAGTCTCATGGAAGTCATGTTAAATTTCTCCATGTCATACCCATAAAATTCGTCAGCGATACCAGATTCCTATTTTTTCATTGTCAATTGAGTGTACACTGTACAAGTTTCGATTCTCTCCCATACCTGATAACCTTCCCTTCATGCCCTAAGATAAAAAAAAATGCCTTTTGTGGACTAGGTTGCCGAGTTACACAATAATAATGTTGCTGTTGTACATTAACCTGTACACTCAATTGATTTTGTTCCATGAAATTCTAGAGTGGGATATGTTTACAACTCTGGAATTTACACTTATATTTTGAAAGAACTGGTTAACAGTATGTCGTTGATGATTTTCTAGCCAATGGTATCATAAAGCATATGGGACTGCATTCCATTTTTCTGATGTCTGTTATTATACTCTCGTTTATTTCAGCAAACGGGTCTACTTTGAATAAACCGCTTATATCTACCGTGAATGCTCCTCCAGCAACCATCAAAGTGGTAAGTCTTTTGTTTCTTATTTCTTTCGTGGTTTGCTAAATCTCCCGCTTTCAATTGCCTGCTGAATTATGTGTCAAAATTCTCCTTTAGGAGCCCATTACAGTGACTTCAATCGGATCTGAACCTGCTCACACCCATATGCCTTCCATAGCTCGTCCCACCGGTCCAAGTGCCAGCATACAAGCATCATCTCTTCCTAAATCTGAAGACATTATTATGAATGACGAGAGTCTACCAGAGCTCAAGCCCATGATCAGCTTGCCACAACCTGTACGAACTATTGGTGACTTTCAAAACGCTGTCTCAAGCTCACGGGTACCTATTGGTGTGCATGCAAACATAATTTCAGGAATGACATCAAGTGGCCAATCTAGCACCATTACTGGAACTTCTCAGCCTATACAAAATACAGCCGTTATTAACTCAATTTCAACTGTACCATCTAATGTACCTAAAATTTCCAACGTTAGCGTTTCTCACCCGCCGTCCACTCTTCAAGGAAGTGTCAACAACACTATGAGGCCCACTGTATCAGGGACTGGTCAGGGAAATGTTCAATCAATGGCACAACATGGGGCTAGTGAAACTCCAAACATGATATCTAGCCGTGGGACAAATGGCAGAGCATCTGTTAGCGGGTCAAAGATGCCGATGCCTGGGTTACCACAGCAAGCACTGGGAATGCAATCTGTTGGGATGAACGGTTCAGCGTCTACTATGACAATATCTCAGCAAGGTGTAAATTCCTTATCATCATCACAATCCAAATATATTAAAATTTGGGAGGTAACTAACATATATTGCTTGATGAATACGTAGTAGTAATTATATGGCTGGTTATTCTTCCTTTATTTTTCTCTGCCTTTGTTTCTTGCAATTACCTTATCAAAAATGGAGGGGGTGATTGTAGAGATTGCAGGAAACAATGAATTTTTCCAAAAAAAAAAAAAAAATTAGAACAAAAAAGAGCTAATTTATCATTTCCCGGTGCTGTTATTGTATTTGGACAAGGCTTGTTTTCCAGTTGTTCCAAACCTGAGTCCAATCCTGATTGGGTGTAGCAGGCTTGCAGTTACCACATGGTGTGAAATGTTTATGCTGAGGGTTGGGGCCCTTTTGTAATTATTTGGCTACGAGTGCCCATTTTCTCCCGTGAAGGAGATTCCTGCACCAAGAGGGCTAGGGTGTGGGTTGGACACACACACAGCCTTTCCCATGCAATAACAGAGAGACGGTTCCAAGTGACCTTTAAGCAAATGGGAATGGTCGTTTATTAATATTTTCGGCATTATTCGAGAAGCGGAACATTGTGTAGACAAGTTAGATATTTGCAAAGGCTCCCTAGCCCCAAATTGTTAAAACAAGTTAGATACTTAGATTTTATGGTCCCTGCAAATAAGTTATTTCATACTGGTGTCTGCTCGTTTATGATGATCTCTTATGATTGGTATAGCCTGTATAAATGTTATTGGCTTTTGTAGGGAGATTTATGTGCAGAGAAAGAAGGGCAGCGTGTACTTATCACTAAATTGGAGGTACGAACTCAAATGCACCAGATATTTTGTTATTGGATGGGAATAGACCTGTCAAAACC
>JAOWBH010142631.1:0-13188 GCA_028566215.1 Silene coronaria | reverse complement strand
CAATTAAAAGAAGCAAATGTCACGATTTTGGTCGAAATTGTCACGGTTTTAATTAATTTGAAATGTTTGGAATTGAGGGAGTGATATGACTTAATTCAATCACTAAGCCAAGAATCAAGCCTAGAAGAGTAAGTTCAAGCACTAAGCAATGATCTCACCCAACCTCAAGCACTTCGCAATGGAGGAGTTCAAGCACTAAACAATGAATATTGAAAAGCAATTAGCTTAACTTGTGTTTTCATTCAAAAATAACCTGAATTTTATGTGAGTGGAGCCTTGCTTTTAAAAGTCAAGACAAGTAATCTCCACCCTACATTCCATGACAAATCCAAGGGTCCATATTGGCCCTTTAAATCGGCACACAAATTCAAACAAGGGGACATAGTCCCTTACACAAGTACAAACTTTAAAGAAAAGTAAACTAATGAGACGATGATTATTAAACATAAAGTAACGCCTTTTAGAGGATTCCATGACAGGCTCCTAAGGAGGCATAAGAAACCTAGCGCTTGGAAAAGGAGCTTGCTAACTGTCTTGCACAAAATAGGAAAGGTGAAAGTGACCTTTGTCCTCTCCTTGCCAACCGTGTACCTCTGGACCAAGGAGAAGATTCCTTGTCCCAACCGGTTTCTTCTTGCTTCTAGCTTCCTTTCTTTTGTTCAAAAATGATCTAGGCTCATCATATTAAGGTCTTGGCCCCTCACATTGTCACATATTTCCCTTCAATTTGACTTGGACCTCAATTGAATGAGGTCCTTAAAACCGAACGGTTTGATCACTTCATGGAATTTGGCTCGTTTTACATCAATCTCCTCTTCTTGAAAAGGATTTGCCCTCAAATCCTTGACATGGTCTTTACTAAGCCATTCATAGTAGGGGTTCAAATCAACAATGTCGTTGTGGCCATGGGCACCACATGCGCCCTTGAACTTAGCTTCACCATGTTGGCTCAATGCCTTCCCTTTCACGAAATTTGGACACTCTTTGGACAATCTTTTCACATGTGCACATCTAAGGACCATGAACCTCTTGGTCATTGCATTAACACGCCCACCTTTGAGCTTGTATCGACCCTTGTTGTATAATCCCTTAACCTTGGCATTGTTCGACTTCTCACCACCTTGAATAAGCTTGTATTCTTGAAACTCATTATCAATGGGCATGACACTCATCCCATTTGTATCCTCGGCCCCTAACTCACCGCAATTGTCATCATTTTTCTCTTTTAATATCACCTTGGACTCATGGATCATTAGGACTTCTTTAGGGGATTCAATCATGGAGGGTGGTAATGGAGAGAGGGTAATCTTTGTCGGAACAAACTTAAAAGTGTGAGTATTGTCTCTCCCATGATGAATTGAACTCCTATCAAATTCCCAAGGCCTACCAAGCAAAAGATGATAAGCATCCATAGGTATAATATCACAAAGAGCTTCATCCACATAACTTTTTCCAGTGGAGAATGTTTCCAAACATTGCTTATCAACCCTCATTTCAACTCCTTGGCTAAGCCAACCTAGCTCATATGGATTTGGGTGATCTAGTGTAGGTAAAACAAGCTTCTCAACAAGAGAGTTAGATGCCACATTAGTACAACTCCTTTCATTAATGACTAAATCACAAACTCTTCCCTTAATAGTGCACCTAGACCTAAATAGTTGTTGTTTTAGGTCTAGTTCCAAGGATTGGGGTTGTGTGTGCATCACATTCCAAGCCATCAAGCTAAGGCCTACTTCCGGCCCAACCATTTCACTTTCCTTGGCCTCCACGACCACCTCTTCCTCTTCTTCACAAACTAGGATCTCATCATCTCCCCAATGGACCACTTCAAAGCTAATAAAGGCCCTCTTGGTTGGACAATCCTTTGTGAAATGACCATAACCTTGGCATTGATAACATTTTTTGAGGGGTACGGTTTTTATTTGTCGGGTTTCAATGGCCTTACCCTTGTCAAATGTAGAGGTTTCGAATTGAACATTTTGTTCATTGGAGTTGGATGTCTCGGCATGAGGGGCCTTTGGTGTAGTTTTGGTCGTGGCTTTTGTGGCCTTCCCTCTTCACAACCTTTCAATCCTCATAGCTACGTTCACGGCCTCATCGAAGGTCCACACTTGTTGCATTCGAACCCTACCAGCAAGCTTATCATCTAGGCCTTCAACAAACCTAGCAATCTTTTGCTCGGGTTTCTTATTGAGTTCACATTATAAGGTAAGTTTTTCAAAGTCTCTAAGATATGACTCAAGTGGTTGTTGGTCTTGTTTAAGTTGAGTGAGTTTAATGAACATATCTTGAGTGTACTCCCTAGGAATAAACTTATCACTAAGTTTATTTTTAAACTTGACCCATGACTTAATAGGTTCCTTCCCATCCCTTTTCCTTTGGTTCCTTAAGTTCTCATACCAAAGTGAATCATACCCTTTGAATTTTAAGATGGCAACTTTAAAACATTTGGAATCGGAATAAGCTTTAAACTCAAAGACTCTTTCAATGGTCCTAAACCAATCTAGTAAATCTTCTGGGTTTAAACTACCATGAAAGTCGGGAATGTCTACCTTTAAGTCTTTGTTGGTTTCTTCATGGAAGTGATCGGTCATGGAAGCATCCGAATCCGAGTGGTGCTCCTCCTCTTGCTCTCCTTGACCACGTCCCCTCCAAAAGAAGCCTCGGCCTCTTCCTCTTCCTCGTGGCGCTCCCCATTTCTTGGTGGTGTTGGAATGTTGGTCATGATGGCCGTGATGGACTCTAACATCAAGTCGCATTTCTCATTGAGTCGGTTCATATTTGCCTCAAGACCTCCTATCCTCTCTTCACTCATGGTTGTTTTTGTGTTTTTGTTGTAGCTAGGATGAAATGAACTCACTATATGACCTTTCCCAAGACTAACACAACAATGGAATTGTGTTAACTTAAGCTCTGTTTCCAATTTGGAGTAAAACTATCAATTTGAAATAGATTGAAATAAATCACGGTTTTTTTGGTTTTTAATGTTACGGTTTTGAACAAAGAAATAAAAGGGGATATGACTTGAACCAAACACTAAGCCACTAATTCAAGACTCAAAGAGATAATCCAAGCACTAAGCAAAGGGTTCAATCTCCTACTCCAAGCACTAAGCAAATGAGATTTTGGTTTCTTCAAGCACTAAGCAAATAAGATAATTAGATAGCAAAGCTTCTAACTTGTGTTTAATCATTAATCAAATCTGAATTTTACATTGGTTGAGCTTTGTCTTTATATAATAAACAAAGTAATCTCCACCATTCAAAAGAAAAACAAATCCAAGGGCTCACAAGTCTCTAAGAAACCGGCCACCTTCTTACACACTTACACAAGTCAAAGCTAAAGTCTATGAAAACAAAATAAAGAGACAAATAGCATTAAACATAAAGTAATGGTCCTTGATGAAGCTCCTAAGGCCGGCCAAAGATAGATACAGAGCCATAGAAGAAGAAAAGATGCTTGGGGATTGTCTTGAACAAAATAGGAAAAGTTGAAAGTGACCCTTGTCCTTGACATTACAAACCGTGTAGATGTCCTTGTCTCCCCTTGTAACCGTGCAAACAAGCCTCCAAGCTCCTCTTTTATTGTTCAAAAGTAATCTTGGCTTATCCTATTAAGCTCCTAGGCTCCACATCACCTCATATTTCACTTGAATTTTGAGTTGGACCTCAATTGGATGAGGCCCCCAAAACCGGATGGATTAACACTCAAGTTAGGCATGGCTTGTTTCACTTCAATCTCCCCTTCTTGAAAAGGATTTGCCCTCAAATCCTTGACATAGTTTTCACTAAGCCATTCGTAATAGGAACTTAAAACACCAATGTTGTTGTTGCCATCGACACCACACGTTTCTTTGAGCATAGCTTTGTCATGTTGGCTCAATTCATTTCTTCTCATGAGACTTGGACTCTCCTTGGATAACCTTTTCACGCGTTCACATCTAAGGGCCATGAACCTCTTAGCCATTTCATTAACACGCCTACCTTTGAGCTTGTGTCGACCCTTGCTGTACAATCCCTTAAACTTGACATTACTTGGCTTCTCACCACATTGAACAATAAGCTTGTGTTCTTGAAACTCATTAACAATGGACATAACACTCTTCCCATGTGCACTCTTGGCTCCTAACTCACGGCCATTGTCGTTCCCTTTCTCTTTTGATGTCATCTTGGTTTCATGGATCATTAGGACTTCTTTTGAATGTTCAACCATGGAGGGTGGTAATGGAGAGAGGGCGATCTTTGTTGAACCAAAGTTGAAAGTGTGAGTGTTATCTCTCCCATGATGGATTGAACTCCTATCAAATTCCCAAGGCCTACCAAGCAAAATATGACAAGCATCCATAGGTAGGACATCACAAGGAACTTCATCCACATAACCTTTACCAATGGAGAAGGATACCAAGCATTGCTTATCAACCTTCATTTCAACTCCTTGGTTAAGCCAACCTAGTTCATATGGACTTGGGTAATCTAGTGTAGGTAAATCAAGCTTCTCAACAAGAGAACTAGAAGCCACATTAGCACAACTCCCTCCATCGATGATTAGATCACAAACTCTTCTCTTAATGGTGCACCTAGACCTAAAGAGTTGTTGTTTTTGGTCTAGTTCCAAGGATTGGGGTTATGTGTGCATCACTTTCCAAGCCACCAAGCTAATGCCTACATCCGGCCCTACCACTTCACTCTCCTTAGCCTCCATAACCACTTCTTCTTCTTCTTCACAAACTAGAATCTCATCATCTCCCCATTGTACCACTTCAAAGATACTAAGGGCTCTCTTATTTGGACATTCCTTGGCAAAGTGACCATACCCTTGACATTGAAAGCACCTTTTGCGAGGTATGGTTTTTCTTTGGAATGTTTCACTAGCCTTGCCTTTGTCAAGTGTAGAGACCTTAAGGTGACCATTGGACTCTTCTTTGTGTGATGACTCGGTGCGGGGTGTCTTAAGGGGCGGTTTTGGGGTTGATTTGGACGGTCTCCCCTTCCCTAGCCTTTCAATTCTCATGGCCAAGTTCACGGCCTCATCAAAGGTCCAAACTTGTTGCATTCGAACCTTACTAGCAAGCTTATCATCTAACCTTTCAACAAACCTAGCAATCTTTTGTTCGGGTTTCTCATTGAGCTCACATTGCAAAGTGAGTTGTTCAAAGTCTCTAAGATATGACTCAATGGGTTGTTGGTCTTGTTTAAGTTGGTGAGTTTAATGAACATATCTTGAGTATATTCTCTAGGAATGAACTTATCACTAAGCTTCTTTTTGAGTTTGATCCAAGACTTAATGGGTTCCTTACCATCTCTTCTCCTTTGATTTCTCAAGTTATCATACCAAAGTGAAGCATAACCTTTAAATTTCAAGATGACAACCTTAAAACACTTAGAATCCGAGTAGGCCTTAAATTCAAAGACTCTTTCAATGGTCCTAAATCAATCTAGCAAGTCTTCGGGATTTAAGCTACCATGAAAGTCGGGAATGTCTACCTTTAAGTCTTTGTTGGTCTCTTCATGGAAGTGCTCAGTCATGGATGCATTCGAATCCGAGTGGTGCTCCTCCTCTTGCCCTCCTTGACCACGGCCCCTCCCAAAGAAGCCTCGGCCTCTTCCTCTTCCTCGTGACCCTCCCCAATGTCTTGGTGGTGTTGGAATGTTGGTCATGATGGCCGTGATGGACTCCAACATCAAATCACATTTCTCATTGAGTCGATTCATATTTGCCTCAAGACCTCCTATCCTCTCACTCATGGTTGTTTTTGTGTTTTTGTTATAGCTAGGATGAAATGAACTCACTAAAAGACTTTTCACAAGACTTAACACAACAATCGAATTGTATTAACTTAAGCTCTGATACCAATTTGGAGTAAAACTATCAATTTGAAAATAAACAAGGTTTTGGTTTTTTTATATCACGATTTTGAACAGAGAAATAAAAGGGATATGACTTGAACCAAGCACAAAGCCACTAAAATTCAAGACTCAAAGAGATAATCCAAGCACTAAGCAAATGATTCAACCTCCCACTCTAAGCACTAAGCAAAGGAGATTTTGGTTTCTTCAAGCACTAAGCAAAGAAGAGATTAGAAAGCAATGGCTTTTAACTTGTTTTTAATCATTCATCAAATCTGAATTTTACAATGGTGGAGCCTTGCTTTTATAAATCAAGCCAAGTAATCTCCACCATTCATTTGACAACAAATCTAAGGGCCCAAGAGTGACCCTAAAACCGGTGCAAAATACAAAAGAGGGGACCTAATCCCTTATACAAGTTAAAAGGAAATAAGAAAAACAAAAAAATGAGACAAAGGATAATAAACATAAAGTAGGAGCCTTTGGAAGCTTCCCATGGCCGGCCAAAAGAACATAAGAGCCATAGAACATAGAAAAGATGCTTGGATGTGGTCTTGCACAAAATAAGAAAGGATGAAAGCGACCCATGCACTTGTGTTGCAAACCGTGCACTTGGATGTTTCCTTTGTTTTTGAAACCGTGTACATGGACTCCATTGTCCAATGTTCCGTTTTTTTTAACCTCTTTTCCCTCCCAAGCTTCATTTCTTTATTTCAAAATATCTTTGGCTCATTATATTAAGATCCTAGGCCCTACATCACCTCATGTTTCACTTAAATTTTGAGTTGGACCTTAATTTGAGGCCCCTAAAACCGGATGAATTATCACTTAAATTGGGCATGGCTTCTTTCACTACACCTCCACAAATCCAAGGTTGCTCAATTATTTCTATACTATAGATACTTATATGAGACAATTATATGCATACCCCATTTAATGTTCTATATACTAGTTGTAAGCATTCACTGTTTAGCGAATATTCCTGCTTATGTATTCTTGCACACTAATTAATGCATTCTGAGCAGTGAATCATCCCATTCGACCAAACAAGGGTTTTAATCTATGATATACAGATGTAGATTTGATTCGGATCTCCAGACCCACGCAAAAGATCACCTGTTCACATTTCACTTTGTTAATCACACGAGCTTGTTGCTATGTTGTACACCTCATATTGGTTGTGTGTCGCTTGCTGAAGCGACGTTCCAACCAACACAAAGCACCCCATTTTAAGCCAGATCATGTATTTTTTTTTTTTCACAAAGTAATAGTGTTTGCCACTTCAACAAACAATCATGTCCAACACTTGTTTCCAAATTTAGACACGTAGTGACATTAAGTAAATATAATGATGATTACCCCTAAAACGGGAATTGTATGCTATAAAATCGTATGTAATAGATTCATGTCATAAGATCTTCTACTTGGTGTTACATGTGTGTGTTAGAAGCAGGACAAAAAGACATACTAGGCTTGGGGACAGAAAACATACCATTCTAGACAGTTTGCAACCTACAGTTATGGAAGTGTTTTGCTTTGTTGTTTAACCCAAACATCATAGTCTCGCAATAGTTGTTGTGTAAGAAGCGGCACAAATCTATCTAAGAGGGCCTGAACCACTCTGCAATGAAAGATGCTTCGATAAAGTCAACAAGCATTCTTAAAGGATTCCTTTGGAGATTGATAACAAGAAAATGAACAAAAATCAAAGAAAAAAAATGAGGCTTGCAACTACAAGTCTATTGCAGTTGAGTAAAAAGCTCAACTCAACATTTTTCCAACACAAAAAAAAAATTGTTAACGAAAAACATATTTCTTGCTTCGCAACTATGCAAGCATTCACGAACAGGCCTATCAAAAGACAACATCCTATTAAAACCAATCTGTACACCTGTAAAGCCGTTGAAGCTCAACTTTTGTTTGTAGCTAATATGCTATAATTCCTGTACAAATGTTACATGCCTCACCAGGAATTAGGACATCTGTGTTGCGTTAAAGTCTGGCATGCAAGAGTATAGTAGATCTATCAAACGGGTCACGCGAGAATCGGGCAGAATACGGGCACAGTTTTATATCAAGGTTGAAAAAATAAAAAAATGGCCGTTTTGTAAAGATTATGAAATCACTGCGATTGCATTTTGTGGTGATGTTGGCTGCACTTAGAAAGACCAGGCCGCAACGGCTGATACCATGATCATGACCGAGATCTAGATATATTGGTCAAATCAAATAAAGGGTTGGGCCTAGCTAAAAAAGCAGGTCATAGAACTTTTTATGACATAAATTTTTACTTGAAATAACTACTAATACTTTAAATATTTTTCCATAAAATATTAAGTTGATAAGGTTTAAACCTACATTTCCCATTGTTTGTTAGAAGACACCTAACATTTAGGCTCTCCGCAAATATGGTACCTAATGTTATACGAGTATTTTGTGTTCACAGGAACCCACAGTTTACGTTTTTTTTTTGTTAAAGGGTAACAAATTGTGTATAATGACATAATGTACAAAATAAATCAACTTGCCATCTTGAGTTCTTGACTAACGGAAATAATGCTGACATAGCTTTGTTTCTTTCATCTTTCTCTCATTCTTTCTTATTTGTGTTCCACTTGTTCTTCACTTTGCCTAACTTAGGGTTGCACTATCCATACCCCACAAAGACAACCATCTCCATCAACAACATTGATACATCACCATTTATTGGTGCAGTTGGTCTCTCTTATGACGGAAGAAATGTGACCATTTTATGATAAAAAGTAACCATCCATATATTATTAAGGGATATTTACCCCTATGTTTTTTGGTTTTCTACTAGGTACCTCTCCTTCTCCACCTAAAAATTTGACGGCCTATGATTTATGGTTACGAGTTTGGAACGCGCCGACTTTTTTTCAAATTGATCGTTTTTACGAGATCTTCGATTTGAAAAAAAAAAATATAGCCACTTTATGAATTTGTAGCAAGAGTTATAGTTGGTCAAACTTTTTTAACAAAATAAACTTTGACTGACTATATCTCATGGTTACAAGTTCAGAACGTTAACGATTTTTTTCTAAATTGATCGTCTTTACGAGATCTTTAGTTTGAATAAAAAATGCCTTCATCGGAGTTCGTCGCCAAGAATTATAGACGGTCAAAGATTTTTAGCTTAAAAAGAGGGGTACCCCATAAAGTATGAAAAAAAACGGGAGTATCATGTAGAATATCTCTATTATTAATTATCAATCTTTACATTTTATCATAAAATGGTCACATTTCTTTGTCACAAGCTTGTGACGCGTCACAAATGAGAATTTGTGTTTGTTGGTTTGCAACACGATAATCTCCGCTTTCATCTCAACAGTTTCACGAAAGGCATTAATTTTACTATTAATTAATAAATCCCTTTTTTTTAAGTATTAATTGGTGTCTATTACTCTATTGCAATGATTCCTTAAATCCATAATTATTTGATAGTTGAGTATTGCTTTGATTGTATGAACCCAATTTTTTTTATTAATGCAGCAAAATTCAAGTTCACCAATCGTATTAACAAAAACCTAAATAAAGTTGAATTGTTGGTTAATTTTTCAGCCGTAATTGTGATTAAGTGTACTTTGTCACTGTGATTTGTTAATGTATTACGCAGTTTAAATTTTTGTAGTATTTTCCACTAATAACGTTCAAATTAGATGCCTATTTTGTCAACAACCCAAAGATCACAAATTTTGGGTAATTTGAAAATCAACTGGATTTTGGTGTGTCCATAACGTTTTCAAAGCAGCCGGAATGCCATAATTGTAACTGCATTTCGTACTTAGGTTAGCGGAGTTTGAAGAGAAACTTCAAGTTGCTATGGTGGGTTGGGGTGAATGAAACAGGGGTTTCATTGACTTGAATAAAGCAGGAGTTTGAAGAGTGGATGAAGCAGGAGAGAAAAATGAAAAAGAGGGTGAAATTGGAGGGGAAATAGGAGAAAATGGGAAATTGGGAAAAAGGGGAAGAGGGATTAAAATGGAGGGAAACTAAAAACAATCTATGTGAGCATTATCTCCATTATCCTAGACGAGAACTTGACTTATTTTAACGGAAAATACAATTTGGTACTAGCCGACGAAAAGGATATACATAGTAGGCACCTCATAACAACAACAGGAAAAAAAAATCAGGTACCATAATTGCAGATGACGTAATGTTAGGTACTCAAAAAAAAAAAAATCTTAATCTGAGTTTGCAAGTTGTTTTGTGTTTGGATCACGGGTCTGGAGTTACAAGTTTATGACCGGATAAGGTTTATAGTTTTATACCTCGGGTCAGTTTCCATCTTTCCCTTTTCCTCCTAATATTCTACTCAAACAAATCCTATAGTCAAATTAGTCTCAGCAAGATAGGCAATTTTCAATTGGAGTTCTTCTATTGAATATGAAGTGTAAAAAAGGTAAATAAAGTACGACGTCGCAAGGAATGTGCATTCGAGAAAAGGAAATGACATTTAAAAAGGACTTACAAATTTCCAGGTCCCTCGACAGCAGATACAGGCAATAGATTAAATGGTCTGTTGTAAATCTGCAACCAATAGAGCAAGAAACTGATCGATGGATGTTCAAAGGATGGGAAGACAAGTGCAAACGCTCATTATTCCATTAGCTTACAAAAAGATATAACCATAAGTAGATACCTAAGACTACAAAGTTCAAATCCCAAAAGAAGAAATGATCCTATACAGCAGTCAATAAAAACAAATTACTTGACCTCACCTGGTATCAAATGGATACCATCTTTTATGTAGAAAGATAATCTCCCTTTCCTCAATTCACCACCACCACTACCTCCTATATTTCCTCTACTTTTCCTACGATTATATAAGTTAAACCCAAATATCATAACCTACCTCTCAATAGGACAATGCATTACCATCATATGGGCGCCATAATCCCACAACCCCTTCACGCCCCTATATAATCTCTTCACATCATCCTTTTTCTTCATTATCCCTATAATACCCATATTCAAGCGAGCCCAAAGAGTTGATGCCTAATTCAGACATAACTGATTTCCAACTAGATTTGTCGATAAAATGCGGAAGAGAATTGCCTTAAAGGAAAGGATAAACACCTCAAGACTGATTAGCAGCCTCACGTCAACATCAAGAAATGTTTCTTTACCATCATCACCCCATCTTATTAAGTTTTTCATGGATGCTGCATCAAAAGAAGAAAAAAATCACGGACCAGCGAAATAGTGTGTGCCAACTAGTCGTGCACCTGCAAATTCAAGACAGATATGCCAATAAAGAGCAAAAGATAATCATTATTTCAATTGGAAACCCACTTTCGGTAATTTCACTTAAATAATTATTATAAAGCCGAAACAATATACATTTATAAGAGACATCTGTAATCAGCAGTTTAGCACTAGTCTCGGAACAACAGATTGAATGAGGATTCAAGCCAAACCTGTAAAATACTTGTTTTGGCTTTCCACAATATCTGAACCCTCAAACTGCAATACATACAATAGTATATAAGTAGCTTAATCATAAAGATTTTGGCACATTCCCATAGAGATGGAGTCAGGTTGGTGCTGGACCGCTTGTGCAACCTGGGCTATTCAATTGCCCGAAGAAGCTGCCTATTCAATTGCCCCAAATCCCAATAGAAAAAATTTAAACAGTCTGTAACATACCCACACGCCAATTGAAATTACTCATGTTCCCATTCACGTTTCATTACAATAGGGTCAATGGTGTCTTTTTTGGCAAGAGGATATATTCATTTGACTCTAATACAAACTAAGAAGAGGAAAAACAAGATATCAACACAAAAAGCAGGACAAAAAAAAGACAATAGAACTTGCTCTATGCATAGTACCCAAGGCAAAACTATTTCTTCAAGTTTAAGTTAAGGCAGACCCCAGACATCCAACAACAAGGTTGTGATAAGAGCACAATTTCATAAAACTAAGAAGGAGGAAACCTATGTAAGCATCATTTCACTTTGCCCGTCAATTTTGTTAAAAAAATTAATTAGTGATAAAAGCCCTTGACCAATCAAAACTGATGGGTAAATGGCAATTCAGAGAGTATGGTGTTATTGTTTGTCAAAATTAGCAAAACTAATTACCAACAGACCTTGCAAGACAAAAGCTCAACCGTGCAACCTTCTGTGATTGAATTCACTTGCAAATCCAGAACAGGCGCCACCTCAAAGTTGAGAAGCTGGATTGGTGGAAGCCCGCACCTACAGAGATAAAGCACCTGAATGTTAGCCTAAAATGAGAACATGTAGAAAGAAACCAATGAAAACAGGCATCCACTATTTTCAATTTGCATTTTGAAACAAATCAGCTTAAGCATAAATATGTTAAAACTATGAATCAAAAATCTCTACGCTAAACACCACAAAATGTCGCATCCTTTAGCCCTTTCAATGAACCTCTACATCACAGAGATTAATTCGTACCATAGGACCACCACTAATAAGAAGAAGAAGAAGAAGAAGAAGAAGAAGAAGAAGAAGAAGAAGAAGAAACGGCCATAAATAAAATCAAACAATAATCTCTGTTCACTTCCTAAAAGCCAACCACCATCACCCAGCTCCCCTACATCCACAACCACCACGCATATCACCGACAAATGCCTTGGACAATCACACGAGCAACCTTTTCAACTTCGACAACCCCCACTCATAGTCACATGATGAAAGTAATGAGCACAGTGCATCAATTTTACTTTATTTCCACCTCCTCGCCTGACCCCGTAGCGCATGAACTTCATTTCCAGCAACCATGCCATTAGACACTAGATGTCAACCATCACCTATCATAGTTGGTTGTTTTATTTAAAATCTGGGGATGGATGGCGGAGGGGCGAAGAGGTGAGAGGAAGGATAGTAGAGAAGATGGTAGTAGATGAGGAGAAGAGTGAAGATTACAACATCTTAACCCTAACTCACTAACCTCGTGTCCAGATTGTGTCTTGTTTCCGGATCAGATCAATGATTGCCACCTCTAGGTGTAATAGCAAGGCTGCAAGGGTGACTGGTGGAGGAAGGAAGTGTAGATGTGAGCGGAGAGAAATATGAGATAGGTTTGGGAAGAGCGATAAAAGGGTATGATAGGGTTTATCTGCAGTACGGTAGAATTCTAAGCGATTTTATAGTATGTGGCAGTCTTATGGGAGAATTATCTGTCATGATTATAATGCTACACAGTTCGTCTCCATTCCTTCTATGTTTTGTCTTTCATACCTTTCCTTTGCACATGAAGTAACTTAAAGTGACCTTAAATCTCACTAATGTTTCTTGCATACACATGCATAGGTAAGCAAGCAAAAGCACAGGAAAATTTGGTTTTGAAT
>JAOWBH010142620.1:0-13189 GCA_028566215.1 Silene coronaria | reverse complement strand
CGGGCTCGATTCGGCAATCGTTGGGTTGGAGAATGCTTAGCAAGTAGTCGGAAAAGTCCATCTGGTTCAGAATATGGCCATCATCGGAGGCCATTTCAACAATGGTTGTCGCCAGTTGGGGATAGGGATTGAGGTAGGGAGGGTCGAATGAGATGGCGGGGCTAGGAGATAGGTTCATTTTTTTCTTGGGTGTGTGAAATGAAAGGGGCAAAATCGGAAAAATATGAAAATTTGTGTAGGATTTAGTAAACTGATGTGTTGGAAATAGCAATTACGAATATTAATCCATTTTTTTTACTCCTAACTTTAGAAAAGTTTTGATCGAAAATTATCTCGAGTGACATTGACTTGGCTCGACCGACACTTCGGGTCAAATTAACTCAAATCAATTAAAATGGCTAACTTAAATGAACCCAACCAAAATCGTATGGAAACCAAAAGTAAGGTCAATGACTCAAAGCGATAATGTATGTGTTATCAACTTAATTCGTAGTACTTGACAAATTCCCTGATAAATCTCTAGTATTATTAAGGATATAAAATTAGATCCTAATTTCTTCGATGAAGTTGATAATTAAAGATTGCTTTCGTAAAGCCAACAAAGTTGCTGACTTTATGACTTTTATTGGACATTCGTGTCCACCTCTTTCGAGATAGTTTGAATTCCGGTGGCTTCAACTTACTTCCCTCATTCGAAAAGGTCACCCTGATCAATCTAGTTTTTTTAACCTAATAAAAAAAAAGTCCAAACAATTTAACCAACCCGAATTCAAACCTCATAAATTGTTTGAATTGCCTAGTCTGTATAATCCAATTACACACGCTTACAACCTTCTTAAAATAGGAAATTTTATACAAGATTTAAATTTGCCAAATTCTTATTGTTGCTCTGATTCTAAATCTTAAGCCGACTTCCTAATTTCCAATTTTCCATGGATGACATTAAAGCTCTATATATACAAACTCATCTACTCATATTCTTGCAAAACATTCTACAACAAATTTATCCATTCTATTTACGAGTAATTAACATGGCGACCTTAACCGAAACCATTATGGAAACTGGTAAGCCTAATTTGTCCGATGAATATATTCCGCTCAAACACTGTGAAAACGGTAACAACCTCGCCATTAACGTCAGTTTCGTACTCAAACATAAGACCCGTCTCATACTTTCAAATCCGAATGAACAAGTTGTACGTGATTTCGACGAATTACCCCAAACCAAATCGGATGATATTTATTGGATTCAAGAAAAAGGGTTATCAACACAAGACATGCGTAATAAACTCGAAGATATAGGCGTTACAAACCCAGAATTTCAAAATAAAGTGATAAAAGAACTCGAATACTACGTGGACACAGTAGTTAAGAAACATCAATCAGTCTCGTTTCATCCTAATTGGTATTTATACAGGTTCAAATTTGAGCTAATACTACCGATTTATCGGGTCTATGTGCATCGAGGTGTACTAATTGAACGAGGGCCTAAACCAGCTGATGCATTGGCAGTACGGGACTTGAAGAGGGTTCGAGTCGATGAGTTGACGATTGATGCGGATGAACAATGTTCGGTTTGTTTCGAAACGTTTGTGGAGCGACAACAACTTATTGTGTTGCCTTGTGAACATGCTTTTCATGAAGATTGTGTTTCTCAGTGGCTGAAGATTAGTAATATGTGTCCGCTTTGCCGATTTGAATTGCCGGCTGCTCAAAACTGAAAAACTAATACGGAGTACTAGTTAACGAATAGTTTTTTTTTTTTTTAAGAACATCCATTGTTAATTGTTATAAACTTATAATCGATGTTATTTGGTTGTATATAAATCGTATTTCGATTGAGAAAAAGTGATGAATCAATTAATTTTAACTCTAGAATTTGTGTTATGGTTTCTTATTGTTCCATTGAATCGGTCTCCACTTAATTTTAGCGGTTATTTTTGGTTGTAACGAAAATGTACTTGTGACGTCTGAACTTAGAAATAGGCATGAATTTAGTTTTGAAGCGAGATAAGAAGACGGTTTTTTTAATCCGATTTAAACCAGATTTTCACTTACTCACCTTGGCCCATTTTCCCATACACTCGACCTACCTCCCCAAGCACAGCACGAATCCATTTCCATTTCTCACTCAAATCGGTCACTTGATTGCAAGTTTGCAACCACGACCCTTGTCCACATACATTCCCCTTGCCTTATCATCCAATTAAACACCTCCGAAATCACACGAAAATGCACCAGCAAACACAACCTAGCCTAAACCATAGGAAATAGTAGTGCCCAAAAATCTCAAGGAAAAGTATCGAAAAAAAAACCCTGTTTCGCAAAGAACAGAGCAAGCGCACAAAATTTGCCGTCTCAACATTCCAAAACATCCAAAAAACGGGAATTTGGTTATCGTTTGACCCTCCAACTATATTAGCAAAGACCATCACAGACAAGCGTCCGGTTTTCCAAAAATCGACTGAACGTCGTACCATAAGTCAAATTACATGTATGTCTAAATGTGATTAGTTGACAGATGGTATGACGTTCAAGTCAAGTTTTCGAAAAAAAGGATGTTTATTTGCGACTTGCCGATATAGTTGGAGGGGTCAAACAAAAACCAAAATCCGAGTACTTGAATGTTTTAGAATCGTCATAATGCAAATTTTGTGCATAAGGAAACATTTGTGATCAAAGGTGGTCTTATGTGGTGTAAAAATGGGCAAGAACAGGTGCGGGTTCCATTAGTTTTTCACGAAACAGGGACTTTTTTTCTTGATTTTGCCGGGAGGTTTGGGGCATTAATTCCTAGGGTTTTGGCTAGGTTTACAGGTGAGTATGAGAGGTGTTTTTGCGTGTGTTAAGGAGGGTTTTAGAACGAGTGTTGGAGCTTAGGCTCCGTTGTGCTGCTGCTGTTTGCGCGAGTTTGTTCGGCTTTTAGGTTGCGTTTTCTTGACGGTTAAGGTAAGCCGGAATGTATGTGGACATGGGTTGTCGTTTGCGGAGTTGCAAGTGACGGATTTGGAGTGAGAACTGAGACGGATTCGTGCTCCTTGTGTGAACACGGGTGAGGGAAATGTTAGCGGTGCTTTGAGTGTTGTTTTGCTGTTGTCGGGGTTCGAACCAGGGACCTAGTGAATGTGGCGAGGGAAATCATCGCTAAAAAGAGAGAGTTTTTTTTTTAGGTAAAAGTATGAAGAGAGAAAGAATTGAAGGTACTTTAATATGTTTGAGATGGACCCAAGGTTATTGATGAATCGTTAGTTGTGTATAAGCTAAGGTTGTCGAAATGTAAGGAGGAGGTGAAGACGATGCAGTAAAAGTGATTTTATGACGGAGATGGAGAGGGAGACTGAGGTGGAGGAGACTTTTGATAAGGTGTTCGCATGCATGGAGAGGGCTTTTTCACATTTTGTAGGGTTAACAAAGTGGGAAATCTGGGTTATATGTGTAATAGGGGAAAAGAGCGATTCAACACCGGAAAGTTGACTTTTTTTTTTCGGGAAGTGGAATTTGGTAGTCTTTTGCAAGAAGAAGAAGAATGAAATTAAAGATAGTTGTTCACAAATAAAAGGTAGTTTTTGACAAAAAAAAAAAAAAACCTGATATAAATGATGCGCCACATTTCAATATCATCAACTCATTAAGTGCATGGTAAGACCCTCTTAAATCTTATCTATAATTTGCTCTACTTGATCTCCAAAGTTTATGTGAACATTATATTGTTTATCACAAATTGTTTAATAAGAATGTCTCATAGCATAAGACTAGTCCATTAAACAAAAGCTCAATACATATGAAAACAAAAAAAACTCCGATCACCTAACCGCTCTATCACATTCACGCCCTTCCTCCCGATTCGCTTTTGCTAGATCCCCCAAAAGGCCAAATTTACAACAGACTACCGCCTTTAAACGTTGTCTCATACCAGAAATCATCTTTTGGTAATTTGGTCAAGACCATCTGGCTCGCCAACCATCGACCCACTACACGCACCTCCCCAAAAATATTCATCTCGAGGTCATGAGTTTTGAAATTAAAAAACTAAGTTGTCGACTCGTACTTGTTTTAAACCTAAGAGCCTAGTTAATTAGAGAAATAAAGCAAAACTCTTTAAAATATTAAGTTATCAACCTAAATTTGCTGGTCATTAACTTAAAACCTCAATGGAAGACTTGTTTCCCTCAAAATTTACAAAACTTTCAAACTAAAATTATAGGAGAGTAGCTGTTTAATTAATGCGTAAGACGGTCTTATGGTGAAAAAAGACAATCAATCTCATTTATTAGCCATTAATGAATGTTTTTTTTTTTTAACAAAAATATATCCTGATGAGACTGTCTTATCTATAATTTATGTATAAATATAATTATTTGCCTGAACTAGACTTAATTTACCGTTAGGGTGCGTTCAAATTTTGAACCCCGATGTCTAATTCCAAAAATCACATTGGTTTTTATAAACACGCACATGTAGGGCTGAGCAAAATTATACGATACGGGTTTATTATATGTATTCGATACGGTATACAAATTTAATTATACGAATTTCCGGATATCCGATACGAATTTTCGGATATCCGATACGGTTCTTTAAAAACCGTATCGGATAAGGATTGGCAAAATATGAAACCGGATATACGGTATCCGATACGGTTTCTTTTTTCCTAGAATAAAATATTAAAATATATACATAAATCACAAAATATCCAATATGTTGATGATTAAATTAGTATTAAACTTTATAAGTTATTTACTTTATAACTTTTTAAAACACTTTTAAGTTACTAAAAAACCAACACTAACACTTAGAAAAGGAAAAAAAATAAATATTAAATTACATAAGTGAGACTGAAAACCGGATACCGAATATACGGTTTTTGGATATATGGAAAAACCGTATCGGATAAGGATACTAAAAAATGAGATTTTAAAAACCGGATATCCGATACGGTTTTAAAAACCGTATCAGATATCCGGTTTTGCTCACCCCTATTAAGTACTACCAATTTTTTCTCGATCACAAGCAACAAACTTTGTAGAGGCAGCTTCCCTCCTACTGATCCATGTAGCAGACATAAATCTATGATACCCAAATCATATTAATGGATCGTTTTATTTTCCATGGACACAAGATACTAATCAAACAAGGGAAATCATCCCTCTTCCGTTTCCATCCAAACAAGGGGCTAACGGAGGCAATCACTTTCCAATTTAACAGTGTCTTATTCAATTTTTTGCCTCTATTGATCCTACAATTTCTTTTTACTTCCTACGACCACGTCGAGTGCAAATAGAGCTCCTTTTTCAGGTGGGTATTGTACATTTCAAAAATTAAGGGGACTAAGAGAAGCTAAAAGCTACAAGCTATATCCTTCAAAGATGAAAGAAAAGGACAACACAGTATGCAATCAATTAAAAACCAACCAGAACCAACTAATGTGTTTGGAACAGCAGCAATTTTATTCTACAACAATAACAAATGGCAGTGTAAGGACCAGTCAATCATATTTTATTTTTGTGTCAACATTAATGAGATGTTGCGTTCCAAAGTTTATACAGAATTCCACAGCCACACTAACGAAAGGTCTAGTCTGAGGTGAATGTATTTGACTTACCTCACATCCATGCCAAACCAAATAAGAATTAATAGTCTCAGACCTGAGTCTTCGAAATAGGGAAGACTCATGAAGATGATTTGCACTTTGGCGGTTATTCAAGGATAATTGCTCAAAAGCAATTGATGAAATGTAATTACAGAATAACTTGTGGAGTCTTCTTTGACCTTGTATTAGAGATATTTCCATAGTTTCCTTTTAAATCATCTAAATGGGGTTCAGTTGGACACCTGGCCCTATATTGACAACATAATGCCACCTCTATTAATTTGAATTCAAAAATCTTTATTTTGGAACATTCGTGCAAATCTGCTACGTTTCCCTTTATTGGCAAGAAATAACCCACAAAAATACTCTCATTGTGGGCACCGGCCTTTCATCACAAATTTTCCATCTCCAAACACTTTGATCCAGCAATGGATGAGACTGTGCAAGTGAATGGAGGTTGCATGTTTCATTAATCCATTTAAATTCTTCAGCTGAATTTTTTTTTAAAACCACACGATACGAAAAAAATTAGCGTTCGTAACTGCATTGTAAGCATACTACCGTCCTATCCTCACTAAAGCAGGAAAAACTTACAGGTGGAGCAAGAGAGGCGTCAAGAATTGAGCTGACCCCATCCTCCGGAAATTGCAAGAGCTGCATTAGTTTCAAGACTGAAAATGCTAGTTGGGAAAGGCATGCTGGTACTTCCCTCATGATATTGGTTTTTACCGCTCCAGGGTCAACCACACTAGAAGCGGAGGACAAAGGACAAAAACGAGTAAAAATTATGAACATTGAGGATAACCTTTGAATTGCCAATAAAGTAAAGTTATGATCATCTGATTGTGTAATAACGCTATGAAGCAGCTAAATATCTTGAGGTTTATTTTCTTCAACACAAACTTACCCAGCTATAATTAGAAAGTGCAAGTTAATAAATCTCTGAAGTCTGAATTCATCTAAACCTACGAAGAACAATAGAGAGCACAAACAAGTGCATCTATCTCCTCCAACTAGGAAGCAATAGCACGAAGCAACACAATCTATGGTCATCCTCCTACGATTTCACCAAATCAGCTCTACGTACTAAGAAAGGCCATGGCAATTTGGCAACTAAAGGATTTATCATAAACGACTTGAGTTTGTTCATCATGGATCATGTAATGCAACTCATCATTACAAAAATTTTAACACCTATTTTAACATCAAAGTGATCAACCTATGCAGCCATCATTTCCGTAGGTTATATCTAAGATGTAATCAGATCACAACATGAAGAATCCGTCAGGCATCAACTTAAAGGCTCTGTGAATAGCTCTTCCAGAATCTAGACCAATAAATGAAGTTTATCTCCTCGAGAAAAGAACTATGTCAAATTGTCAACTACCATTTGTAGAGCATAGCATAATAATTTACATCTGTCTGGATTAAGAAATCTTACTTGACCGACAGCTGAGATGCTTTCCCCATGCTAATGATGTCTCGATGAAGCTTATATGAGAAAAACAATATGTACACTGTCCATGAAATTGCTTTAAATAATAAAGCACTACTCAAATAGATACAAATGTTGGTTAGAAAATGTGTAAAGATAGCTTACATTTGGAGTATTCATAGATTTGTGCGAATGGATATTTCTTGGAATTCAAAAAGGATTTTCCACAAACAAATTCCTTACGCACCTGTATGTCATTCACTGAAGAAACAAATGAATAAGTACACGAGTTCAAGTTGAACTACTAACCTTTTAACATTGCAAGATAAACGGTCGAGCAACCAAATAGTTAAAAATAAAGTAGTGGCCAATTGTCAAATTGGTAAAAAAAAAAGGTCACTTGTGACTAACTGGTGACATTGGTGAAAATTTGAAAGGGTAATGACAAATTGGCCAAAAAGTTACAGTTTATACTTCTGACTAGATTTGAGAAAAATACGCTTCCCATACATGGGCAAAACAAAGACAAAGAACCAGGAAATTTACATATATCGTACAAAATCAATTCCTGCCAATCTAAGCCATATCTCCTTTCCCAGCATCACAACAGTTACTGGTATAAGATAAATCTGAAGTTTCAAAAAGTTCTACCAAACAGTTTTCACTTTTCAGGAAGCAATATATAAAAATGATATTGAAGAGAACAACAAAGTTATGAACGTACCACTTAGATGTGTGAAAGATGATACATTAACTATTCGTGATGAAACGGGACTGCTGAGCAACAAAGGTAGTAAAAGCTGGGTAAGACTGAAAGCACCCATGTAGTTTGTCATCATCATCCTAGACGAACATGCAAAGTAAAATATGAACTTTACTAACTAAACATCATCTTCGATATATTCAAGATTTCAATACTGCAGTCTGATGACATTAGTTCAGCCTGGATGCCATGGTGTAATCAAACATTGTTTTCGGCAGCCACATTTATTGGGTGAAAGCTGAGACTACAACACACTATAGGCCCTATAGCACACTACCCACAGCTATAATTTGAGTCGTACAACCTATCTGAAAGTAATGATCAGTGCTGAGCTGAAAAAACAAAATAACCTTTTTTTTCTATGAATTAAAAAGTTACGACAATAATGAATTATCAAGTAGAAGAAGCGTATTTCCTTTTTGGGAAGTTAAGTAGAGGGGAGGCACAGCCGGGGAATTTTTAGTTTTCTCAAGGTTTAGCTTAACCAGTTTGAAAAACACATTGATAGCTTGACATCAATGCATATTTATTTAGAGTTCCGCAAGGGGGTAAACAGCTGTATAAGAACGACAAGGGAGACAAAAGTGACACGCTTACTCATCATAACCATCGGATGTGGCTCTGCATGACGTGGCCAGCAGTCCTGCATTATTGATCAACAGTTGAACAGATGGATGCAGATTCATATCGGAAAGCCACTGTCTTATGGAGTCGTTAAACTTCATAATAGATGAGAAGGATGACAAGTCAACCTCAAAAGCTTCAAGCTGTGCGTTTTCATTAAGCTTACGGATTTCAGCCATAGTCTGTCACACAAAGAAAGGGTTGAAGGAGGAAATTTAACAAAACAAGGAAACTATAAAAAATGAAAGCAACCTATATCTTCCATAGGCTAACCTTTGACAGCGAATAACCCGACCTTCCAACTGCAAACACAGAGCAATTCTTACATTAAAAACACATAATTTCCCTATGTACATGACTGAAAAGGAACAAGGGTCCAGCAATACCCTTAAGAATAAGCGAAACACAAATATCCGAAGTCTGAGTGACTGGCACACACTAGCAGAACAATGAGAATTTAATTAATAGTGGATACATATACCCTCTATTCCTTCTAATGATCATTGACAAAGTGTTCCGCCTATTAAGAAAGCTCGGGAGGCCTAGTACTCTCGTAGAAGACTGTTAGAACTATCTGTCGATGCCAAATGACTGAGTATAGTTGTAATTTATGTACAGTAGCTAATTTACATAGAGTAACTCAAATTATACGATTCCCTTCACAAAATAGGCCAATTAACACAGTCTAGAGTCCAACTACAGCGACTAAACACAATCAAGAGCATGCTACCAAAAAAAATTAGCAACAAACGAAGATGGTATATACCCAAAATAACAAAGAAACCCTCTTTAGATAGAGCTAGGGCCGCTGCAGCTCCAATACCAGATGTTGCCTGCAGAAAACATCCCACAAAAAATTGACATTAATGCAAGAATCTTTTGGGGGGAATCCGCTACAAAACGTTTGAAAAAAGACTTACACCAGTGACAATGCAGACAGGTCTCTGAGAAGCAGAGATAGGTGTGACTTTTACCCTGGAATAAACGGCGCATTTTTTACCCCAAAATCGACCGGCAAAGAAGAGGCGCAAGTATGAGACCAAAAGGGACACTGTCCAGAGCACACTCATTCTTAGAAATTGTATGCTGCAAACGAATTTCAGAATTCTGCATATCTCATTCATAACCATCACCAAACAAACTGCAATTAAGGTCGGCTGTCGCGGAGGTGGTGGGGGATGCTCAGGCAGTCACGGTGAAGGAGACGGACTTGACGGAGGTTTTTCTGGGTACAAAGAGTTTCTGAGTTACCTGTTTTTTGTTTAATTACTTACTAGTTGCAAAGCCGCGTGCAACGCACGCGGCGTCAGATAGTTATTATTAGCAAATCGATAATACCATTAAAAGATGTTATATTTATAAATATATCACCTATGATAAGTCACAAGCACCACGCAGAAAACCAAAAAAAAAACTGTTCTATATAGGAAACAAACAAATAAGTCAGTATTTATGGAACTGCACACTGCCAAAGTAAATTTCCCAGATCAAATAGTAACTTATAGGTAAAAACTGTCCATATTCTGAAAACAACAGTTAACAAAAAAAAGTAATGTTTAACTGAATAATACAGGTTACAATATAATATGTTTTTCTATAACGACAATAACTCTAAGCACTACTGAATGTAATCTAGAGTCCTATACTGTAAATGTATCAATAGGGTAGATTCAATTATAAGTTAATGCAACGCCAAAGATATTTAGTTGTTTTTGCATAGAAAACCATTGCGATTAGTTTAAAAAATTACTCCGTATTTATTAGTGATTGTGGAAAAGATTATGTCAACCTAGTCAAAAGGTATCCTAAAGAGGAGTTTTCAAAGTCAAACACAACAGCTAATGTCTACTGCATACGATGCATCTATTCAATGTCACCACCTACTCTATCATGAAACTATTTTTAATGAAGGTGAAACACTAAACTACACTATGGATCAGAAGTATATAACAGAATTAGAATAAAATAACTACGTCCTTTACGTTGTTGGTCACTAAAAAGCAATTTAGCATAATGTTGCTTAGGTTATTCGAAGATACTATCAATAAAGTTGAGTAATAAGAAAAATAAACACAAAATTTTATACATAGCACAATAGCTAAGAATTTAAATTATGAGTAAAATAAAAGCAACTCAAAAGATATTTAGCTGTTTTGGCTCCCAATTCAGCAAACATGTTGCTTAGGTCATTCGAAGAATTGCGTAGTCATAGAAACCTTCACGATCAGTTGTAAAAATTATTGCCTAGTGATTGTCGAAAAGATAATGCCAACCGATTAGAAAGTTATCCCAAAGAAGAGGTCTAAAAGACAGACACATCAACTAATATTTATCACGACTGATCATAAAACTATAGTTAATGAAGGTGAAACACAAAATTACACTATAGATCAATAAGTATATATATAAGGTTTGTAAAAAAAATTAGAACAAAATAATGATATCATCAAATCAACAGAACTAAATAATACGGAGTATAACACAAATTCTTACATGTGACGGACGCTATTCGTCACAAGGTAGAGACGAATAGTGGCCCCTCACAATATACAAGTGGCACTATCCATTAGGTGTTTCATTTCCCCCCACTTGCCCTCTCACTTGTCTTATTGTGAGAGGGACACTATCCGTCACAAGCAAGACGCATTGATAATATAAAGTGTCGTTAACGTTGTGGCTCACTAAAGAGCAATTCAGCGAAATATTATCATAATATAAATAAAGTTGAGTAGTAAGAAAAATCAAAACAAAATTTTACAACCATATCACAACAGCTAAGACCTACAATTTTTTACAAATTTAAATTCTCAAATAACAAAGCTCGAAAACAAAAAAACTTATAGAAAATACACGAAAGCGTAAGCTGAAAATCAAAATGAAATATGCTGTATTTTTTTTTTTAAAAAAGTTGTTTCAAAATCAGGGAAAAAAAAGAGGTAGGAATGCACATGAAATGAAATGGTACTTTCTATATTTCTGAACTGCACATCGATGAAGATTTTTGAAGAAATGAAAAGGTTCATTACTTGTATCTAACATCCTAAATTTAAGTTTTGATTTAGATAGTTAAAAATCATATTCATCCTCTAAGCCCTACAAGGCTACAACCATAAACATGCACATAGAGTTCATGTTTAAGTTTATGAAATTTACATAAACACAATCTTTCAAAACTTAAGAGAACATATAAGCTAATTAGTAAAACTAAGTGATGACCCGTATCACATACAACGTCCTCCTAAAGGTAAACATGCTTTTAACGCAACATTAGATTTTTACCTTTGCGTCAATCAAAGTATACACATTTGACGTTTTTTTTTTATAGAGAATATTAAAAGCAAACCTGGGTTGTAGTAGTAATCTAATCCACTCACACAACCTTGTTTACTTGCCTCTTTACAAGTTTTATTAAATATATACTAATTGGTTATAATCTAAAAACTACACTCTACTTTCGTCACAATATATAACAGTGATACAATAATAACTATAATAACTGGTATCACAAACACATAAAGAAATAGAGATTTATATGAGAGCATTATATGCGTAGAATCGTACCATTTAGCAGTTTTTTTTAACAATTTGTATGGTGTTTTCAAAGTTTACTGAAAATTGGTCACCAAAATATAGTCTCACTTAAAAAATAACCAAAAACACAATATAAAAAGGAAAGTAGTGAACTTTTAGTGAGACAATTCATCAAACCATTTGGTGAATAAAGGAATTACAGCAATTTTGTATGAAAACCCTCTACAGAAGACACAAGGACCGTGAGAAACATAGACAAATATGGATTACTTGTCACCTCCAAACATACTTGTATACTCAAAAAGGCCTGTGATTTTGGCATAAGCAGGTGACATTCAAATTAGCACACTAAAAATTTGTCAAATTCTACCCATTACATCACAAATCATTTTACACCAAGATCAATTCTACCCATTACATCAAAAAGCATTGTATATTAGTACAAGCCGGTTTCAAAGGAAGATTCATGTCCGCTAACCCCAAATCAATTCGAGATTAAGGCTCAGACGATGATGTTGTTGTATCAATACTAAGATTACTGATTATCAACCAAAAACTCCATACAAATCAAAACCCAATTCTCACACGCATTCAAAGAAACCAAACGAAAACAAAATTCCTCCAATTAGTCTTCTAAGAGGCGGTTTTACACTAATATTCTGTAATACGGATCTATAAACTAAAAATATGGTTGCAAAAGCTAAAAAAACGGTTACCAAAAATCCGTTTTACACAGATTCTTGTGTAATGGTGAAACCCCCAAAATGCCACCCATAAAAAACTGAAAATCCCCAAAAAAATTGCAGAAACAGTCATGAACCCACCAAATTGAGACTTCAAACAACAAGCAAAAATGATCAGATAACAAAAAAAATAACAAAGATTTGATCTTTATCTACAATAAATCCAATTATATAAGATATAAGACAAGTTCCAACCATTAACGTAAAAGCTTGATTTACTACTACTATGAACATCACGTGCATCTGTGACCGTAAAGTGAATGGAGTCAACGCCAACAAAACCCATGTTTTTCTGCCATAAAACTAAGGTGAAATCAAAAAGTTGATCAAAGCTGAAGTAAAGGATGGTGGCTGTAACTGTGATTCCTATAAATGGGTACAGGTACTTCTCTCTGTATCCGGAGTTCATCGTCGACTTCTTGTTTCTTCAATTAATAGCTCTACAATTCACTTCATCACATCAATTCTAATCTCCCAACTGATTCTAATCCTACCGCCCTTCT
>JAOWBH010142609.1:0-13189 GCA_028566215.1 Silene coronaria | reverse complement strand
CGATGAGTTATTTTCCAAGTTTGGAAGTCGTGTTATTTTATCAAGTTTAGAAGTTGATTTGAAAAATTAATTTAAAAGTCGATTTTAAAACTTGAGTTTAAAACTTGATTTTAGCTCGTTTTCCAGCTCGATTTTGGACGCGGTTTTGAGCCCGTTTTGGCACGTTTTTTGAGGCAACCAAAGACCCATATCCTACCTCCTATACCCACCTTAAACCCTTACCAAAACCAAGCCCCAATTCCTCACTCAATCTCTCCAAAAATCAACCCAAACCCACGCACTTCCTCTCACCCGTGCTCTGTTTTGGCAGCAACATAATTGTACTATATCATGATTAATTGGGTAATTTTTTATTGGTATCATATTGTGGTTGGAAGTGCATTTGTGCATGATAATGGATTGTTGTTGATCATATGAGCATGACGGCATATTGATATTTATCATTAATGAGTCGGATTATATGTTGTTGCATTTGTGGCATATTGTACATGTGTGTTTGATATTAGATGTTTGAGGTGGTTGGTGGAGTGGTAATTGTATTACAGTTGTTAAGGAGACGTAAGACGGTTAGGTCGCCTATTGGGGCTTCCCACTCCAATAAGGATGTGCATACAACACATTAATGGCTTGAGTGCGGAGAGACTTGCAATGCGTCGCAACGTCGGGTAGTGGCCCGGTTAGCGCCCGGACCTAATACTTGGGTGCGTGTAATACCCGGTATTAGTGAGAGGATTAGGATAAATTAATTGGGATTAGTAGATTGATTATTGGACTTAATGGGGACCTTACCGATCTCGTATGAGAGTAGACCAACCAACCGAGTGCGTTTCAGAAGACCGAGTAAGGTCTGGGAGGGACCGAGTGAAGTGCACTCAGCCGAGTACAAGTGTACTCGACCGAGTAGGTGCACTAGGTCGAGTGACGCGGTCACTCGGCCGAGTGTGGGCTGAGATGGGTGGATTTCATTTAGATTTCTCCTTCTCCTTTCATTTCTTATCTTCTTCTCCTCTCTCTAAAGCACTCCTATTTCTCTCTAAAAACACCATAAACACATCTCTTTGGATCTAAAGCTTGGATTGGAGGATTGTTCTACCATATTCATCCTTTACCCATCATTGTAGGTAAGATCTACACTTCCTTTAAACCTAGCTTTTGGGGTTTTTTTACATAAGTCGACTATTAATGATTTTAAATTAGTTACTGAGTAATTAGTGGGCATTAAATAAGGGGTTTTGGTTAGTATATTGGTATAGAATGGGTTATGATAGTTATTATGTAATTATTATAAGTTGAGACGGCTTCATGAGACGAAATCGGGTCAGATGCGATTAGCTTATTGGAGTGTGCTTAGAGGTAGGTTAATCCTACTCGGTCTCAATGATTAATATGTATTTGTTGATGTTATGCATAGTAATTCCATTGTGAGAATCTTAGTTGCATTGTAACATAAAAAGGGAACTTGTGGTTTGGTATCATGATAAATGTGTACTTGGATTATGAGTAAACATGAGACATTGATGTTAGTAGCATGTTGTGAGGAAGAGTCATTGTCCTATGAGATTGATAACACATGAAATGAATGGTATGTGGTTACATTGTTATATATTGTGCATCTTGATATTGGAGGTTGGAGATTGTGTTGGTATGGTAGTTGCTGAGGAGACGTAAGGCGGTTGTGTGGCCGTCTTATGCTTAGGTCGCCTATTGGGGCTTCCCACCCTAATGGGGATGTGCACATTAATGACTTGAGTACGAAGAGACTTACGATGATCCGTAACGTCGGTCAGGAGTCCGGTTAGCATCAGGTCCCGTACTTGGGTGCATCCCGGTATTTGTTTCAGGCTGCGGTCCGAGTAGTGGGGATGAGCGGTGCTGCGGTGCCACCATCGAGTTGGGGACATCGGTGTTGGAGGTGTTGGTTGGAGGTATGAGTTTCTTGATGCCTTTGATTTACATGTCATACCATTGCATAGCTTATTTCCGTGTTGTCATTCATGCATCATAACATTAAGACTGACATTGTGTTATGTGTCGTCACCCATTCCGGGGTATCCTGCTATGATCCGTATGGGGAGCAGATTGTTCACATGTTGCATTTAACGTGTTTGGATATGGGCTACGCTACGAGATTGGAGTCGATTGATAGATGAGATATAGAGGTCGTAGTAGATGAGTTGTATTTATTATTCTTTAGTCTAGTTCATTGTAATGATTAAACTTGTATTATTTATAAAATGTTATTGTATTGTAGTTTTGAAACACTAACTCGGGTAACCGAGATGGTAAGATCTTCAATTGATTTGGCCGGGTAATTGGGGGTGTTACAAAGTGGTATCAGAGCGACGATTTTGGAACCTAAACCAATATACCCAAAAAGAACGTTGGTGAGTCTAATAAAATGAACCCGGTAAAGGAGCAATAGGAGAATAACTTTGGGTAGGTAGGCGCCCTCATTCCATACTTATTCTCTATTGTCCTTACCGGCAAACCACGAGAAATTCGGGTGGTGCTATATGTGTTTGATGTGATTATGCGCAAAATGATGCGAGTGTGTGGTTGCTAGTTGAAGAATCCTTTGATGATGGTCTATATAGAACATGAGAAGGAGTAGAGTAATCGCATGTCATGAATATATATGTGTATATGTCTATGAGGAAATGGATAGAATGATGCATGTTTACTTTGGTGTTGCTTTGATGTACGACCCTCGAGCTATATGACGTTATATTTATATGTTTATATCTACGTGTGCTAGTATGTGGTAAACTAGTAGGGTGCTAGGTACTTGACTCAGTAGACCGTTGGTATATAGTTGTTGTGAAGGGTAAATAATTAGAATCGATAGTATAAACGCGTATGAGTTGACTCGAGGTACACTACCGATGCTTGGGTGAACCCCGAGACATAATTCTGTGTTGCAAGGATCAAATGAGTCGAAAACGCTAGCAAAACAGCAGCACTCGACCGAGCAGGAAGACCCATTCGACCGAGTAGGGTCCACACTCGACCGAGTGGACCCACACTCGGCCGAGTGAAGTTAAAATGACTTTGGTCCAGCCGCTTTCGCACTCGGCTGAGTGGATTCCGTAATCGACCGAGTGGAATTGTACTCGATCGAGTGGACCCGCTTACTCAGTCGAGTGAACTCGGCTAAGTCCATATAACTCGTGATTCTCTTTCCTTTTCCTTTCTTATTCTTTCACTCTATCTTATTCATTCCTTCACTAAACTTCACCATTCTTTCACCAAACACCATAAAAACTCATTTCTACAACTCCATTGTTGTCGGTTTTGTCTCAAACTCGAAATTTAGACTCCGTATTCCGTCACCAAACTCTTTAATCACTCAATTTAAGTTGCTTTCTCTCTCCTCTCATCTTTCACCAATTCAAAATGGTGTTGATCTAGAATGTTTTCTTGAGTTTCATCCTATTTCTTGCTTATTTATGGCTAATATATGACATTTAACAATCTTTTATGACATTATTATTGCTAAAAATGGAGTTTTGATGTCAAATTCGAACCCCACTTTAAACCACTCGAAAATTTCATTTTTCATGCTTAAATGTTGCATTTTCATGATTGTTGTTGGGAATGATTGTCCAACAAAGGCCTAACCTTTGTTGTTAATGTTGGATCTTGTCTTAAAATCAATTTTTGTGCCTTAAAATTTATGGTAAATTTTCGAATTTATGCTAAGGTCTTGCCGAAATTTCGATTTTTATGCTTAAAAACTTGTTTTAATGGTATTAGAAGACTCTAATCGTTATAAGTAATGTTAAAATCTTGTCTTTCGTTGAAAATTTGACCAAAAAAAGGGCCCATTGGGGCCGAAAAATATGAGTATTCAAAGGGTTGAGGCTTATGCTCAAAATTTTGCTAAATTTACCTTAAAAGAATGCAATGTGGATTAATGGTGCGATTAAGATGACTAGAATTTAAAATGCCAATTGATGACACATTTTAATCTAAAGGATTTATGAAGGTCAATGACAAGTACATTGAAAATTTTGACAAACCTCATGTTAATATGTTCAAAATCTTGATATATGATTAAAGGTAGTGTACAACATGTCTTGTGAGTATGAATAAAATTTTCAAGTCTTGGTATTAAACCAACTCCTTTATTTTTTTTGAAATTATAATGTAACTTTTAATATGGTTGCCAACATAACCAGCCTTGAGTTTCTAAATGTTGAAATAAACCATCACAATTTTTAAATGTCGGGTCTCACACGATCCTAATATATGCTCTTAAAATCATATTTTATTTTTCACAAATTGAAACCTTGGATCAAAATGATGATATTTTAACTCGAGTTTAAATGAATAGATTGATGATCGGTACAAATAATGATAATAGTAATAATCATAGTAATGACAAATTTTGAAATGGTTTAGATGTAGAGAGAATTTGTTTGTTATGTAACCACCTCCCACCACCACATTCTTCTTGTTAATTCACATCTTGCCTTTCGTGTACATTTTGACCGATCTCCAAATTCATTTAAACTCTAAATTCTCATTCATTGTTGTTATATATAATTGTATTGTAGTATGTCAAGAAGAATCAGAACCCGCCAAAGCACCGTCGGGGAGACAAGGTTTGGAGCGTCGGGCTTCCCCACCATTAAGTCCACTTCCCTAGATCACCTTGATGCCTTTCTAGCCTTAGCCAAATTATAGATGAAGACGACCAACTATGTATCCGACGCCGCTCTGGAATCCTTGGGGGTGAGAGACGAGGTCCTTGACATTTTTCGACGGTTGGGAATAGAGAGTTTATACGACTTGAGTGAAATATATTTTCGAAACCTCACTCTCGAATACTTGAGCTCTTTCACTTACAACAAGAAGGACTATTCGGTTCATTTCCGACTTCTAAACACCGAGTACCACCTTACCGACCTGAAGTTCGCCAAAGCATTGGGTGTAACCCATAGGAGCGAGGGCCGCCTCGATACTACCTTGAGACATTTGAGGGCCACCACCTACGTGGGTTACTATAGTGGGAAGAAATGCACCAAGGTGAGCGCAACGAAAGGGGAGGACGTAGAACACCCGGCCCTACGAGTCTTCCGTAGGCAATTGGCTTGCCTACTCTTTGGGAGGGACGATGTTAGTAGACTTATCTCGTGGGAGGTTTGGTTGTTGAGCTCTTATCTTAACTCGGGACGCGAAAATCCTATCCGATTTAACCCTACCTCCATCATAGTCTTGGCACTTGAGATGATGACTAAACCTGTATTTGCTCCTTAGATTGTGGAGCGTTAATAACTCGAATAGCTAAGGCCATGTGCAATTCGCATTTGAAGGTGGTTGACTTGCCCCGGGGAGGGTTAGCTTGGAAGGTGAGCGGGGATTCGCATTTGAAGGTTCTCGCGGCGGAGGGAGTGCTAGTCTCGATAGAACCCCTTGGAAGGACGAATGCCCTTGTGTACGTACCGCAATATTACACCGTACCTCATCACCTTACCTTTGACCTTCGACATGGGGATCATCCTCGGGAGCGTAATATCATCGCAATGGTTAAAGATAATAGGTTTGGGGGAAATGAAATGGGAGGCCGAGAGTATGTGTCTTCTCCATCACCCGTTCGGGTGTCACCCCATCATACCAGTGTGCCCGCCGAACCACCGACCGACCTTGGGTCTAGAGCGAGGTCGGCCAAACTCACGTTCCACATCAACCATGACCTTGTTAGGAGGTCGATGTATGAGGCATCCTTGAAACAAGGAGCGAAACATTTGCGCCCTCCTAGATTTTGGGCCCGCGCGGGAGACGATACGGGTGTCTTTCGTGCTTGCGGCGTTAAACCTTCGGATTGGAGGACTCAGATTCCTCAAGATTTCGAGCATATCCTCGGATCATGGGCGAGGGAGAAGGTCGCCAATGGGACCGGCTTCTTTAGAGACGGGGGTAAGAGTAGTGGGGAGGGGAATTACGTGGAGACCGTAGAATAAGGGCGGGACGGGGAGAGTCATAACTTGGAGCAAACGGGACGATGGGAGCAAACCCTACGCCAACCAAAGCCCCAAACTAGGGGGTACGATCCCATGTCACAACGCGACCCGCAACCGGAGTCAAGTTGGGGTTACCAACCTCGCAAGCCCGAATGGTGGTGTAAGGAACAACAACGACATTACCAACAAATGTGTAACGATGACGATAGTGGTGATGGCTTGGCTACGACGGGCAAGGTGAGTGTTTGCTACGGCTCTAACGTCAAGAGGAAGGATACAAGGAAGGCCATAACTTATAGAGGTAGTCCTTAGAATGGTACTAGTACCTAGGCTTGTGTTGTATAATTACACCGTGGACGAGTGTATGTTAGTCGTACGCCGTACGGTGGTCATTCGGCCATAAAATTTCTTAGGCACTTGTTTAATGTAATAGGTTGAGCCATTGATTTAATCGACAAGAGCCTGGATTTTCCCTTTGGATGAATGTTATGTGCTTGAAATGAGAAACGTCGACCTTAACAGTGAGCACTCGGCCGAATGCTGCTTGCACTTGACCGAGTAGAGATCCACTCGACTGAGTAACTCGGTTCACTCGACCGAGTGGCTTCATACGACCAAAAACAAGAGTTTCTGCCGGAGTGACACTCGGCCTAGTGTCAATTCACTCGACCGAGTGGTCACTCACTCGGCCGAGTATCCCCTATACTCGACAGAGTGGACCCATTGACACTCTATATGCAATTTTAGTATTCATATGTTGTCAACAATGTACGAATATGACGTGTTTTCCATGATTACTTACGCAAATGAACTCGTGAATGATGAATTGTGGTATGAACAGTCGATAATTGCATTTTGCATGACATTGTATGACTATAACATGAAACGAATATGATTGGATCATGGAACCTTGGAAAATGGAGTTAGCACGAACAAATGTGTGAATCCCGACAGTGTAAAGTTTATAATGAATCAATGCGAATAATTCTTGCAAGGAGGTAAAATGGTAAGGTATGTATATAAACCGTAACAATAATAATAATCATAATAATATTATAGATTAAATATCGGTAATTGTTAGCACGAGTAGACCCTTAGAGCGTAGCCATGACTAACCTCGATCGGTTATAGATGAGCGTTTAGAACTTCGGGACGAAGTTCTCTTTTAGGGGGAGTGGATGTAATAGAAATAAAATAGTTATTTTGGGGAACTTAGGAAAAGAATGCAATTGTAATTTTTGGAATTTAGGAAAGGAAATGTTACGGTAAAAGTAAGGAAGTGTCAAGCGTTAGGTAAGACATGAGAACAATGAGATTTTGGGACATTAGTTGGGAAGTTAGGAGTGAGGCGAACTTCGGGGACGAAGTTCATTTTTAAGGAGGGAATACTGTAATACCCAGTATTAGTGAGAGGATTGGGATTAGTAGATAGATTATTGGACTTAATGGGAACCTTACAACCTCGTATGAGAGTAGACCAACCAACCGAGTGCGTTTCAGAGGACCGAGTAAGATCTGGGAGGGACCGAGTGGAGTGCACTCGGTCGAATACAAGTGTACTCGACCGAGTAGGTGCACTCGGTCGAGTGACTCGGTCACTCGACCGAGTGTGGGCTGAGACGGGTGGATTTCATTTGGATTTCCTCCTTATCCTTTCATTTCTTATCTTCTTCCTTTTCTCTCTAAACACTCTCCCTTCTCTCTAGAAACATCCTAAACACATCTCTTTGGATCTTAAGATTGGATTGGAGGATTGTTCCACCTTATTCATCATTTACCCATCATTCTAGGTAAGATCTACACTTCCTTTAAACCAAACTTTTGGGGGAATTTACATAAGTCAACTATTAAAGATTTTAATTAGTTAGTGAGCAATTAGTGGGCATTAATTAAGGGATTTTAGTTAGTTTATTTTGGTATAGAATGAATTATGATAGTTATTATGTAATTACTATAGATTGAGACGGTTTCGCAAGACGGAAACGGGTTGGATGCGATTAGCTTATTGGAGTATGCTTAGAAGTAGGTTAATCCTACTTGGTCTCAATGATTGATGTGTATATTTTGATGTTGTGCATAGTAATTCCATTGTGAGCATCTTTGTTGCATTATAACATGAAAAGGAAACTTGTGGCTTGAGGTGATAATATGATAAATATGTAAAGTAATTAGTAGGCATTGTGACATGAGACTTATGGATCATGAGTTATATTATATGTTGATGCACTTATGGCATGTTGTACATGTATTGATATTGGATATTGTTGATATATTGTGCATCTTGATATGTTGATCTTGGAGGTTGTAGATTGAGTTGGTATGGTGGTTGTTGATGAGACGTAAGGCAGTTGGGAGACCATCTTACGCTTGAGTTGCCAATTGGGCATCCCACCCTAATAGGGATGTTCACATTAATGACTTGAGTACGAAGAGACTTACGGTGAGTTGTAACGTCGGGCAAGGCTCCGGTTAGCGTCCAGGCCCGTACTTGGGTGCGTCCCGGTACTTATTTCGGACTGCGTTCCGGGTAGTGGGGGTGAATGGTGCTGCGGTGCCGCCATCGAGTTGTGGACACCGGTGTTGGAGGTGTAGGTTGGAGGTATGAGTACTTGGTGCATTTTATTTACATGTCATATCATCACACATCTTGTTCCGTGTTGCTATACATACATTGTAATATTGAGACTGACGTCTGTGTTGTGTGTCGTCACCTCCTTCGGGGTGGCATGCTGTGATCCATATGGGGAGCAGACTGTTCATAGGTTGCATTTGACGTATAGGATATGGGCCGCGCTACGAGATTAGAGTCGATTGATAGATGAGATATAGAGGTCGTAGTAGATGAGTTGCATTTATTGTTCTATAGTTTAGTTCATTGTAATGACTAAACTTGTATTATTTCTAAAATGTTCTTGGATTGTAGTTTTGAAACACTAACTCGGAAAAACGAGTTGGTAATGTCTTCAATTACCTTGGCCGGGTAATTGAGGGTGTTACAAAGTGGTATCCGAGCGACAATTTTGGAACCTAAACCAATATACCCAAAATGAACGTAGGTGAGTCTAATAAAATGAACCTGATAAAGGAGCAATAAGAGAATAACTTTGGGTGGGTAGGCGCCCTCATTCCAAACTTATGCTTTATTATCCTTACCGGCAAACCACGGGGAAATTCGGGCGATGCTATATGTGTTTGATGTGATTGTGTGCATAGTGATGTGAGTGTGTGGTTGCTAGTTGAAGAATCCTTTGGTGAATGTGTATATGGAACACGAGAAGGAGTAGAGTAATCGCATGTCATGAATAAAAAAATATGTGCATATGCCTATGAAGAAAAGAATAGAGTGATACATGTTCACTTTGATGTTGCTTTGATGTGCAAGCCTCGAGCTCAATGGCATTATGTTTATATGTTTATATCTATGTGTGCTAGTATGTGGTAAACTAGTACTATGCTAGGTACTTGACTCAGTAGACCATTGATACGTAGTTGTTATGAAGGGTAAATAATTAGAACCGGTGGTATAGACGCATGTGAGTTAACTCGGGGTACACTACCGATGCTTGGGTGGACCCCCAGGACATAATTCTGTATTGCAGGGATCAAATGAGTCAAAAATGCCAGCAAGGAGCAGCACTCGACCGAGCATGCAGACTCACTCGACCGAGTAAGGTCCACACTCGACCGAGTAAAGTTCAAACGATTTAGGTCCTGCAGCTTTCGCACTCGGCCGATTGGATTCCATACTCGACCGAGTGGAATCATACTCGACCGACTGAACTCACTCACTCGGCCGAGTGAACTCGGCTAAGTCCATATTACTCGTGGATTCTCTTTCCTCTTTCCTTCTTATTCTTTCACTCTATCTTATTCATTCATTCACCAAATTTCACCATTCTTTCACCAAACACCACAAAAACTCCTTTCTACAACACCATTGTTGTCGGTTTTCACTCAAACTTGAGATTTAGTCTCCATATTTCGTCACCAAACTCTTTAATCACTCAATGCAAGTTGATTTATCTTTCTTCTCGTCCTTCACCATTTCGAAATATTGTAGATCTAGAATGTTTTATAGAGTTTTATCCTATTTCTTGCTTGTTTATGGTTAATATATGACATTTAACAATCTTTTATAACATTGTTGTTGCTAAAAATGAAAATTTGATGTCAAATTCGAACACCACTTTAAACCACTCGAAAATTTCATTTTCCATGCTTAAATGTTGCATTTTGAGGATTGTTGTTGGGAATAATTGTCTAACAAAGGTCTAACTTTTGTTGTTGATGTTGGATCTTGTCTTAAAATCAATTTTTGTACCTTAAAATTTAGGGTAAATTTATAGATTTATGTAAAGGACATGCCGAAATTTCGATTTTTTATGCTTAAAAACTTGTTTTGATGATCTTAAAGAGCTCTAATCATTATAAGTAATGTTAAAACATTGCCTTTCGTCGAAAATTTGACTCAAAAGGGGCCATTGAGGCCGAAAAATATGAGTGTTCCAAAAGATTTTGGGGCTTATGCTCAAAATTTTGCTAAATACCTTAAAGTAATGTAATGTGGATTAATGGTACGACTAAGATGACTAGAGTTGAAAATTGTTAGAAAAGTTTAAGTTTTGAGTGACAATATTGGTTCGAATGCCATTTGATTGACACATTTTAGTATAAAATTTGAAGTTCATTAGCAAATATATTGAAATTTTGACAAAACGTTTGCTAATATGTTTAAAATGTTGGTAAAAGTTTAAATGATAAACAATTTGTCTTGTGAAGTATGAATAAATTGCAAGTCTTGGTGTGTAACCCACCTTTTATTGTGTGTTAGAAAATTCGCCCTAAGTTTTATTTACAAGGTCTAAAGAAGCTTTCAAAATAGTTAGTCGTGTGACCAACCTTTAACTCCTAAATTTTAGATGTCATAAGTACTATTCCGTACTTAAACCGCATTATTTGGGTGCCTTAAATTGTAATGTTGAGTCTTACATGAACTTAACACATACTTTAAAACCGTGTGTATTTTTTTCCTTAGGTTGAAATCCTTGGTCAAAATAATGGTATTTTAACCCGAGTTTAAGAGATTTAAAAATGTGGAAAGAATCTAATTACTACGTAACCTCTTATTATCTCGCCCTTCTTCCTTATTGATCCTCATCTTGCCTTACATGTTTATCTAGCCCTCTTGGCCCAAACCCCCCGCTTCTTGAACTTTGACTCTTACTCATTGTTGGTGTGAAATTCCAAATTGTAGCATGTCCAGAAGAATCAAAACCCGCCAAAGCACCGTTGGGGAGACAAAGCTTAGAGCGTCGGGCTTCCCCACCATTAATTTCACTTCTCAAGAGCACCTCAATGCTTTTCTATCCTTAGCCAAATTGGAAATGAGAGCAACCAAGTGTGTATCCGACGCCGCTCTGGAATCCTTGGGGGTGAGGGATGAGGTCCTCGGCATTTTCCGAGGGTTGGGAATATAGGGTTTGTACGATTTGAGTGAAATATCTTACCGAAACCTCACTCTCGAATTCTTGAGCTCTTTCACTTACAACAAGAAGGACTACTCGGTTCATTTCGGACTCCTAAACACCGAGTACCACCTTACCGACCTAGAGTTCGCCAAAGCCCTAAGTGTAGCCCCTTGGAGCGAGGGCCGCCTCGATGCTACCCCGAGACATTTGAAGGCCACCACCTATGTAGGATACTATAGTGCGTGGGAGGAAGTGCACCCAGGTGAGCGCGACGAAAGTGGAGGACGTGGAACATCCGGCCTTACGAGTCTTCCTTAGGCAATGGACTTGCCTACTCTTTGGGAGGGACGATGTTAGTAGACTTATCTGATGGGAGGTTTGACTGTTGAGCTCCTATCTTAACCCGGGACGCGGAAATCCCATCTGATTCAGCCTTACCTCTGTTATAGTCATGGCACTTGAGAGGATGACTAAACCGGGATTTTGCTCCTTAGATTGTGGAGCGTTGATAACTCGAATAGCTAAGGCCGTGTGCGGTTTTGTACCGGGAGAGGATGATAAACTAATTTCGGACGAGGTACCCCAGTTAGACTTGACCTACCTAAAGCACCTACAATGGGTGGTTAACTTGCCCCGGGGAGGTTTAGCTTGGAAGGTGGATGGGGATTTACATTTTAGGGTTCCCGCGGCGGAGAGAGTCTTAGTCCTAATAGAGCCCCTTGGGAGGACAAACGCCCTTGTATACGTACCGCGATCTTACACCGTACCTCATCACGTGATATTTGACCTTCGGCGTAGAGACCATCCTCGTGAGTGTAATATCATCACGATGGTTAAAGATAATAAGTTTTGGGGAAACGAAATGGGAGACCGGGGGAATGTGTCTTCTCCATCACCCGTTTGTGTGTCGCCCCATCACACTAGTGGGCCCACCAAGCCACCAACCGACCTTGGGTCTATAACAAGATTGACCAAACTCTCTTTCCACATCAACCATGACCTTATCTTGAGGTCGATGTACGAGGCATCCTTGAAGCAAGAGGCAGAACCTTTGCATCCTCCTAGCTTTAAGACCCGCGCAGGGGACGATACTGGCGTCTTTCGCACTTACGGCGTTAAACCGTCAGATTAGGGGACTCGGATTCCACAAGATTTCGGGCACCTCCTCGGATCTTGGGCGGGGGAGAACCTTGATAAGAGGATCGACTTCTTTGGAGACGGGGGTGAGAGTAGTGGGGAAGGGAATTAAGAGAAGATCGGAGAGCAGGGACGAGACGGGGAGAGTCACAATTTGGAGCAAACGGGAAGATCGGAGCAAACCATATGCCAACCTAAGCCTCAAACATGGGGGTATGATCCAATGTCATAACCTGAGCCGCAACCGGAGTCAAGTTGGGGTTACCAACCCCGCGAGCCCGAATGGTGGCGTGAGGAACAATAACTACATCACCAATGAATGTGTGACGATGACGATATTGATGATTGCATGTCCACGTCGGCCAAAGAGAGTGTATACTGCGGCTTCAACGACAAGGAGAACGAAAAAGGGAAAGCCATAACGCATGAAGGTAGTCTCTAGGATGGTATTAGCGTTTATATTTGTAGTTGTGTAATAACACCACGGACGAGTGTATCTTAGTTGTATGTCGTATAATGGTAACTAGGCCATAATATATCTTAAGCACTTATTTGATTTAATAAGTTGATCCCCCGACTGGATCGGCAAGGGCTTGGATTTCCATTTGGATGGATGTTGTG
>JAOWBH010142588.1:0-13192 GCA_028566215.1 Silene coronaria | reverse complement strand
AAAAAAAAAACACTTGTTGGTTTTCCTCCTCACAATTTTTTATGGCAATTTTAAATTAAATTTGTGTAAAATCTTTTTATTGCAACTTTTTTTTTTTGTTATATCAGTGGTTAACGTTTTAGTGAGAGTAAGATGTCATCATTTCTAATGTACGAGTAGATATTTTGGACCGGACTTAACTCCCAAGCAATTTCTCAGATTCCTAAAATACGGGTTCTTGATGAACTATAACGTTGGTAATTTTTCTTTTATGCATAATTTTAAGCTTTTTAGTCAAACAAAGTGTGGAGTAATATTGTAGCATGTGGAGCATATCTTATGATTTAGAACCATGTACAGAGTAATTTTCTTGGCATTAAATAAATTTCTATATGACTAATAAAAGTCTAGTTTAATAAGCTTGTGGATATTGCAGGAAATAAGCACTTGGGATCATGGATGAAAGATTGGCCATTAAAGGTAATGCTCTTAATAGCTTGCCTATTCAGAAATTCCATCTGATTTATGAGTGTCATTATTGTCGATCTATACCAATTTGTATTTGGTTTCAAGTTGTTGGTTCCAGCAATATTCATGAGGTAGAGTTTGAATTTTTATGGTTTGTCTATCCGGCATGAACTTGTTGAGTTGTCAACAAAGTTTTTCCATTCAATTTACTTATTATAAAATTGTTACAGATTGTTCTAAAACTATCACGAATGCCTCTCAATATTCGCTCCTTGATTTGTTTGTTGTCCAAGGGCTTAAGATTCTTGGCTTTCAATGATTACTTCCTCACTTAATAGCGCATTCGAAACATGCTCTCTAGTTTTAGAAAATTCAAAAGAGAAGCCACATGTGGTATATATACCCTTTCATCCACTTTGAATTCTCTTTCAAGGGAGGGGGAGAAGCCGGGGGGTAGGGGGTGGAGGGGTGCGGATGGGGACGGAGAATGAATAGTAAGAGAAGGAGATGGCTGCTCTGTCACAATCCCTTCTTTATCTCTCTTTCCCTCAAGCCCCCTCCTTCCCTCTTCGAAAAAGTGATTTCTAAAAGAATGATTGGATATGAGTACCACCTACGGCTTCTCTTTTTGAAATTTATGTTAGGAAATTAGAGTGCAAGTTTTGAATGTACTTTTAACCCGAGGGCTGTAATCCAAAGCTCAAGAATCTTGAGGCTTGGAAAGCAAACAAAATTAGGGGCGAACATTGAAAGGTATTCCGGATAGTTTATGAACAAATGTGTGACAATTTTAGAATAAGTAACTGGATGTAAAAAGTTTATTAACAAGTCAACAATTTCATGCCTAATAGACAAACCATAAAATATTCAAAGCTCTAGCCCATGAATATTACAGGAACCGACAACTTGAAACCAACTACAAATTGGTATAGATCGACAATGACACTCATAAATCAGACGAAGTTTCTGAATCGGTATGTCATTAAGAAGCATTACCTTTGATTGACCGATTTTTCATACATGATCACAAATGGTCATTTCCGGCAATACCCACAAGCTTAAACCAGGGCTTTTGTTTGTCATATTGAAATTTGTTTAGTTGCCAAGAAGATTGTTTCGCACATAGTTCTAAACCGTAGGGTTTTCTCCACATGCCGCGATGTCATTCCATACCTTGTTTGCCTAAAGTAAAGCTTAAAATTATGCTTAAGAGGAAGATTACCAGCACTATAGTTCATCAAGAATTTGTATTCTTGGCCTCTAAGAAACTGCTTGGGTGAAGCCAAGTCCGATGCAAAATACCTATTCACACACTAGAAAATTGAATTGACATCAGATCAAACACTCTTCATCTGTATTAGGTATTAGAGAGTGTTATATAAACTCTCTAAACCTCAACCTAGCAGTTATGCTTATCATACCGTCTGAATCTGTAATCTGAAAACTCATCACATATTAATAAAACTCTCTCCCTTCTGTCTGGTGGACGTAGCTAACACATCGTTAGTGAACCAAGTAAATCTGTGTGTTCTTTCTTTTGTTCTTTATTTGTTATTTTATCGCTTCTGTCATAACACGCTTTTTTTTTTCCGCACTTGCAGTACATTACTAACACAGAGCAATGTTTATGGAGCTTGGACATTATGTACTATCAATATGTCTATTCTCTTTCACAGTTGTTCCATGGAGCATACGATCAATGTTTAGAGTCGAGTACTCGAGTCTACCACCTCCTTCAATCTCCGATGAAGTATATATTTTTCGAGTTTACCATATGTTCTGCTTATTGAGAAGCTTCAAACAAATTTCATCCCTGTATATACAAAATGTATTGTGCAACATGTAAATGTCTTTAATGAACATATAAAAGAGATTATTGTTGGCCATTATACTCTAGAACTTGTGTCTTTTGGAAACACTCTCAAGAATGCGTAATTTGCAAAATATCATGTTCGAGAATTTATCTATTGCACACCCGGTATAAACTATAAAGGTTGTAACTTCGAATTTGCTTGTCATCTATCCAAAAAGGAAAAGTTATATTGATCTATATAATAACATAAAAAGCCTAGATTGAGTAACTACTGAATGACACGTGGCGAAATGCAATCACATGCTAATATAACAAAAAAAAATGTACAAAAAAAAAATAGAAAGAAATATGAAAAGATAAAGTAGTAATCAATATAATAATTATTAATATTATTATGTAAACCTTCATCTTCCATAACATTATTTCACTCCATAATCACAATAATATCTTCCTCTTAAATATAAAACTTTTCAAATTCTACAATTATGAAATCAACTAAATCAAATTTTATCTATAAAAGATATCAATTGATAAGAACTATTTCTAGCAAAAAAAAAAACATACAAGTTTGTCTATTTTCACCTATATATTTCATTTTTGTTTAATTTTTTAAAACTTTTCGTATCATTGCTTTGTGATGAGTTGAAACCAAATGGGCGAGAAATTAGGAGATACAAAGGAAGTAGAAGAATATGACAAGACTTTGTATTGTATAATTGTTAATGGCATTGTCGAATGTTGTTAGAGACACTTTAGATCAATCGATGAGAAGTCATACTTTGTTGAATACAATCTTAATTGTACTTGACCAATTATAACATTAGTCCTTTAGTCTCACGTTTTTAATAGTGATAGAATGTTGTGAGAAATATTTTTAATATATCCATAGTTGTTAATGTCTAGTGAATTTATTGGGATTGATATTAACATGAGTTTATTTCCGACAATAATACTTGTACGATACGATGAATAAGAATAAATACATGATCCACCGTGAAAACAACATTCTCTCTCAAAAAATTTCTTAACATCGCCAAACATAATACAAGGTAAACAAACGAACATGAGGGAAAGATTATAATAATAAAAAAAAAAATTAAAAACAACAACAACAATACTCGTGATAAAACCCTAATAAATGTAGCAATTTTTGTGGCAAAATATTAATAATTTGTGACAAAAGTTTCGTGAATTGTGTTCATATACATAACATAAATATACTTTGACGATATACAACGACAATACATGTATTGATTAATAACAACTTTTTACGAGACCCTTTTTATCCTCATGGCCTAATGCGATCGCAAATCCGGGCTTACACAACACCACCAATATGACAACATAACTATTCCCGTTAATTTCACGGGTAATATAACTAGTTTTAGTTATTATTCCTCAATTGGCTAATCTTACAACACAACTATGTTCCACAACTTTATTATCGTATCAGTTAATATACTTTTTATATCGTAATTTTAAAAGTAACCCGTGCATTTTTACACGGCTGTAAAACTAGTATATAAATAATTCATATTAAGTAACCGTCATACCTATGAAGTACAAAAATTGCGCCATTGTATTCCGTCAATGCAAGTGACAGAAAAATACACCATTATGACAGGAAAGGAAACATCTTCTTATCTCACCAACCTTTAACAAAATTCTTGAAATGAGAAATACTCTTTTGAGCAACCCTACCCATCTAATTCATGTTGGCATACTCAAAACGCATATTTCTTGTCAAAAAAGTCGCATGCAAATGGATTTAGCTAACATTGAAGCTCCAACTGCTGAGGTAATTCCTATTTCAATTGTGTGTGTATCATTTACAAAGGTACTAATTAGCTCCATAATTATATGAGTAATTGTTATTATCATCTATCAATTATTCATAAGTTTCGATCCTTAGACTGCCTAATTGCTAAGAATAACGAATATTGCCCAATTGATTTCAGGAATCTGCCAAGCTCCACGTCCTCAATGAAATCATCAAGCTCCATAATGCCATGGAATTCACAAGCTCGATGCTCAATTCTCTTCCACAGATTCCAGTTACCACCCAACTGGAAGCTGATTTGGCATTCGCTTTTACTTATAAAAGGCTTTGCATCGACCCTGAACTTCCTGCTCAGCTTTTAAACTACATTCAAGCCAAGGCAGGGGTCCTTAATCGATCGATAGTTCGATCGAATGGTGAGACTGTATTTGCCGCACCACCCCTTTCACCTAATCAAGCTACATCAGCTACCTATCTCCTTCTAATCAAGCTACATAAGATATCTATCTTCTCCCAATCAAGCTACATATCTTCTATTATTTGTTTAGAGGTCATTTATAAACTCGTAAGAATAAATTTTGACGTATAGATAGGTCAATTATAAACTTATAAGAATAATTTTTGTGTCGCGTAGATAATTGTGGTAAAATTTAGAAACAACTCGACCAGTCGACCTTCACAGGAATTTTGATATATTACCAACAGAATGGCAAAGCACAATTTAAAGCTACTACGTTTCCAAATGCCTTGCACATTCTGAACAAAGAGTAATTTCAGAACATTTTTTGTTTTTGTGTTGGGGATGAGATGAACGGTTTTGATGGGTGAGTTTTTAGCTAAAACCACGCCAACAACAATTACTTTATATTAGTTTAGATTTGAGTCGGGTTGATCGATAAGCACGGTGAAGCCGAAGTGCTAATAATAAGTGTTAATAAAGTAAAGGGTTACAATGTGTGTGTTTTGAATATGTAAGGTTACTACGTAGAATTTGAAAAAATACAGAGTTACTCTACAGAAAAACTCCTAAAGCTATAGTAGCACATTGGTAAACCAACTTCAGCTATAAAAATGATTCAAGGTTCGAATCCTCGCTATAGCAATCTACTTTAGTTCAGATTGTGTTAATACGTTTTTGAATAGGTTAGTTCGGATGATTTTATGCAAAATATGTGTTTTAAACTTATACTGAGATTTGAGTATGGTCGAGTTGATTCGAATTGTTTTGAATTAGATGGTTATGGCTTACAAGTTAAATGGTCTTTGATTTTGGTTGGTATAATTTATTTATAGATTAATATTTGGGCTTGTGTAATTTTTTTACTTACGTTGCTTCGGATTAAATTAATTTCAATTAAAAAAAATCAATTTAATTTTACAGATTTTGGTCAATTTTGGGGTTCGGTTCTTTCAGGTTAGATAAGATAATGTTGTTTCCCTAATTGTTCACCGAAGTTGTAATAACACATTGGTAAATCAACTTTCAGTGTTTGAAGCGATTCCAGGTTTGACTCCTGGCTACAACATTTTTTTTTGGTTTTAAAAAAAAAAATTAAAAAATTCATTCTATTATTTTATTCTTGGCAGATTCAATCAGTTTCTGTTTACCATTCAATTCCAAAATCATCTGGGTAACTTGCTGTGTAACTCTATAAGCGACTACTGGCTCAAAATGTAGCCTCTTTTCATGACGATAACAGTGCATGTTAAATTGCATATAATTTGCCCGATGACCTATGTTAGATCTTAAGGAAACTGGTCACAATGGAAAGATTACCGCATGTAACGTTCTAATACTCTGTACCTAGTTTGCAATAATGGAACTCGTCCTACTCATAAGAAGAAATTTTGTGCTGCACATATAACAATGGTAAACTTAAAAGCAACTTAGTAACCTTCACAAGCATTTTGACATGTAGATAGTTATAAGAGCATCTCTAATGGTTTTCTTCAAGGACCTGCTTGTAATTTTTGCAAAATAATAAGGATGTAGCTTATCATTGGAGATGAAAAATTGAGATGTAGCTTGTAAGCATGGTAGCTCTACCAAGCTACATGCTTGAATTGCTTTAAAAAATAAAAGATAAATTCTCATTGGTGGGCAAGCATGTGTGACCATACAAGCTACAAAATGTTATAGTTTGCCATTGGAGCGGTACGTAACCGAAAAGTAAGATAGCTTAAAAAATCGATGTGGCAAACCAAGTTACAACGTATTTTAGCTGACCATTGGAGATGCTCTAAGCTCGTAAGAAAAAAATTGTGCCGCGAAGATAGAAAGGGTAAACTCGGAAACAGCTTGACCTTCACAGGCATTTTAAGACGTTACCAACAAAATTGCATTTTGAGATACGCCTCTTAGGTAAGACAACCTATACACGTCTACAATCTAGACAAGCTGAGAATTCCGAGCAAGGCTTTTTGACATTCTGGTTCTTATCCGGGTCGGACCGGTGTACAGTCCTACTTATAAGTATTGACACAGGTTTGTGTTAAATACTTTTTTGAAACTCGAATTTGATAAGTCTAAACTAAACCAGCCTCTTATCCATTAGTTTACATTGTTTATGCATAGGAATTGCCATTTTGTCTATTTGAAATTTTAATTTCGAAAATATGTCGATTCCTTATTAGGAAAAAAAATCAATTTAATTTTATAGATTTTGGTCCAATTTGTGGTGCGGTTTTCCTTATAGGGTCAGCCCAATGTAATAGTTTTATATTTTTGTTTCCCAATCTATTCAACAAGAGCTGTAGTAGCATAATTGTAAATCAACTTCAGTTATGAAATGAGATTTCAGGTTTGAATCCTGACTATAGCAATTTTTTTAAAATTTTTTTTTTAAAAAGAAGATTATCCTACTATTTTTATCCTTGTTAAATTGTGAATAATTTGCTTTGCACATTTTTCAGCATATTCTATTTGAACTTTTGGATATGAACATGATAAACATGTTACTTCGGTTTATTTTATGGGTAGTACTCCTATGTGTGTTTTAAAGAGTTTTGAGCATGGTCGGTCTGATTTGAATGGTTTATAATTAGATGGTTACGACTTATGTGTCAAATCAAATCGTATTCTATGGTAGTTGGTATGATATTATATTTGGGTGTGACCGTGTGAGTAATTTTTTTAATACGTTGTTAGAGATAATTAATTCAAATTCCGAAAAAAAAAATCCTATATATTTTTATTTCTCTTATTGTTCAACAAAAGGTGTAGTAGCACATTGGTAAATCATTCAAGATATGTGAAGATTCCAGGTCCAAATTTTTATAACAGTCATATACATTTGTTTCTCTAAATAACCAACAAAGCTGTAGTAGCACATTGGTAAATCAACTTTCAAGTTCTGAAAATGATTCCAGGTTCAAATCCTGGCTACAGCAATTTTTTAGTTTTTATAAACAAAATCATCCTATTATTTTTATTCTTATTATTCGATCCATTTTTGTTTTCCATTCAATCATTGAAGTAACTACTTGCTGTATAATTTCTATACGCGGAATTTGGCATGACGATATGAGAAATTTGACCTCACTAACTTTTAACATGTAGATAGGTAGATTATGAACTCGGAAGAAAAAATTCTGTGCCACGTAGATGGTAATTAGTAAGGATAAACTTAAAGGCGTTTTAAGACATTACAGGAAAATGACAAAGCACAATTTAAGGCAACAACATTTTCAAATGCCTTGCACATATACTATTCACTGTATTTATTCCTGTCAAATCATGACAAATAATGTTGAAATCTCAAAATTTAGGGGATCTATGTCGACGGGGTTCCCCAACAACATTAAAATTTAAACTGTATAACACAAGAAACAGCCCGTGAAAATGGCGACGGCCTCCTACAAATCTTACAGTCACTGCTGCAGAGCTCATAAACTCGAGTATAGGTGATCATCTCCGGGGTCAGATAAGAAAAGCCTCATGGGTAAGACATCTATAAATGCCTCTAATCTAGACAGGCTGAGAACTTCGAGCAAGGCTTTGTCGTGTTGAGGGTAGGATTGGGGCAATCATTAGTCTATCAAATTTGAATGTATAGTAGATTGAACTGGAACGAGAGATCAACTTTGTTTAGAGGCGTCAGCTTCATTTGGTTCCTCAGAAACCTTGAAGAACGTATATGATAGGATTATATTGTTGATGCCGTCCATCCTAGGGTCTGTCTCGAATTCAGGATCAATGTAAAAGAAGACCTACACAGGTTTGAAACCGTATTTAAAACACGATCCACATATTGTTTATCGGTTTTTCCAATCCATGCAAAATGATGAATAGGTACTACTTACAGGCATGTCAACCTGCTCCCCAGGAAGAAGCCGTTGCTCCTCAAAGCAAAAACATTGAATTTTGTTGAAGTACACCGCCGCCTGTAACCACCACATTCCATTAATTTCTCTATATAATTAGCACAGAAACTCATACAGTAAGGAAAGCAGACTCTCGGAATTTGAAAACCACAAATACAAGAATGCCATCATACACTCTGTTGCAGTCATATTTAAAAAATGGAAGGCAAATGGCTGCCCAAATCCTCCAATATGAACTTAAAATTCTCGTTTCTCAAGTGAAGGCGCTTTTCTTTATCAGACATAAAGTCAACAACAAAAATGCTGTCGCGATCAAGTAGGCAAGTGCCATAGAACATAAGCAAAGAGACAGCAAATTTCTACATTACTAACTCGTTTCATTATTATTGGCCCCAAGTGCCCCCAACATCTAGTTTAGTAAAAATAAGATAAAAACTTACTAAATCATGGTAAGTTGGGAGGAGACGAGGGGTGGCAAGAATGATAATTGCAGTACTAATCCGCAAGAACATTAAGCATAAGGGGACTCAGTTAACACTCCTTGATTAAAAAATGACCCTTAGTCAAACAGGCCCCCCAAAAAAGAATTAGGAGTAGATCAGCACGAAACCTCTACCTTCATGGGCGTAACATTATATGTGGATACACCAACAATAGGAGTTGAACTTCGATTTTCAGCTGTGTAAAACGCCAAAGCACTTTCTCCCGGTTTGACCCTTACCTACAAGTAACCGAAGACCAATAAAAGAGCTTAAAAGGTTGGCCAAAGCATATGTCAGTTACAAAATTTGTTCCAGTAACAAAAAGGTACCTCTCTTTGGGTGGGAATAAATTTCCACTGCATTCCATCAGCGACATCAGCATTAAACTGGACAACAATCTCTCTGCAGAACATTTTTTTGTGAGGCCATCTAAGATATACAAGTGAAGATGCGGAAAAAACTTCTACAGAAAAGTTTGATTAACAAATTTCATGATACCATGAACTTATGCTCAGTAAAATCCCAAAAAAATAACCAAAACTTTATAAAATATGCAGAGGGCGTCTGAAACAAAAATCACACCTTGTGCTGACAGTACCATCTTTAGAATGCCGAGCAATCTTTTCCTCTACTGTCTGAAAAGAGGAGGGAAGGGAGGGGCATTACAATCAGGCAGACTGACCTTAAAAAGCAAACTAAATCCCTCCATTCCAGTTACATTGTCCCCATTTGATTTAGACGGTTAACTGATGTGAGTGAAGTCACTTTGACCGATATTTTCTCAAATGATTCAAAAATTACAACTTTAAAAATATAATATAAAATTAGCCATTTTGATCAATCAAACAAATCAAAAATTATATCTCATCTCCGCATATATTTGGAGAAATTAATGGTCAAATACTCAAAGTTGACATCCACGACCACCAAAGTTATGTGGGAACAATACATCCGGGATGGTGGTAGTATCGAATCCATTATCAGTTACAACAAGGTCTCACCTCACGGCGCTGAACTGTACCACCATAACCAGTAGCTTGACAAAATCTCCTATACAATGGGACAGCAGCATATGAAGCTCCCACCATGCCGAAAACCAATGCTGTCAAGTATATAAGCATCTTTCGTGATTTCTTCTCCTGGATAATGTTGGTCGTATAGTGGCGTCTTGACTCAAACGAGGGACTATATCTTTGGACATAATGAACAGAATACGAAGATAGTTGACTAGATCTGGTAAGTCGCCACGATGACAATTGACTAAGCTTGGCAATTGGCCATGAACTATAGTCACATCTTCCCTTCAAGTCATATCCAACCGTCCTTCCTGCTCGTAACGTATTCCTAGATATAAATTCTAATGCTAAATAAATAGGTAAAAAATGGCTCGATCAAAAAGCTATAACTGACAATCATTCAATCACGAACCGGATTTGATGACCAGCAACCTATGCATTCTTCTGGATAACACGGACATAGTTGAGGAAATTACCAGCCACAGCCAATTATGAAACAGCAGCAACAGTTATCTATTGCACAACACGCATTTCCATCAAAATCAAATTCAAACAACACATGAAAGTATCACAAACAATATATAAATTGTCTAAGAATCACGGTCCAGCTAAGGGCTTTTTTTCGGTGGGAATCAACTGTTAACGAGGTAATGGAGCTTAAAACAAGAACATGGAGCAAAGTGGTGGTATAAGGCATAAATGAGGAAAATTTACTAGGGGTGGGTAACTACTCCCTTTGTCTCACTGATTTGTTTATCTATAGCACACCATGAATTTCCATCAAAATTGAATCCAAGCACATGCGAAAGTTTCAAGAACAGTCCGTAAAATGCCTAGCAAGCACAGTCCAGCCAAGGACCTCCTTTAGGATGGGAACTAACTCTTACCAGGGTAATAAAGCTCAAACAACTCAACAAGAGGAAAATGGAACAAAGTGGTGGTGGTATGCAGTGCTACGAGGCAACTAAACTCCGATATGGAGAAATGCATTTACTAACCGTTACTCTCCCCTATTCATTTCCACCTTCCACTACCACCACATAGCATCATTTTCCTCTTTTCTCGAGCACCATTGCTACGAATAACAATCACCCTCCCAAAGCAAGCCCTAAGACGCAGGGTCATATACTCGACGGCTCAAAGCAAGATAGTTTATTAATCACTTAAACACTTATGTACACGGATTTAAACCATTTCATTCCAATCAAAGTAAACCAATATTCATAAGAATCATTGGGTTGAAATCAATTTAAAACGAGCAAAATCACTGCATAAACCCCTAAAAAAACCTCAAATTTCCCAAAATCAAGCTCAAAACATGAAACAATTGTTCTAGGGTTTGGTATGTAATTATCTCGATAACATACTTTCAATTCAACGAATAATCATTCAATCTTAATTAACCTTTCGAACAATTACGAAAACTAAACATTTAAAAGATCACAAATTCTTACTTGTGACGGATGATATCCGTCACAAGTAATCCACTCACAAAATACCCATTTAGGGTGAGTGGTGAAGCACATGGGGGTCCCACCTTTGTCCCCTCTACCCATTTCCTCTCACAGTACCCGTCTTCAAATCCGACCCGTCACAAGCAAGACGGATTGTTAAAAGATATCCCCTCCCTTCCTCCCTCCATCGCAGTCAATTGTTTACTTTTTCACTTTTAAGTCTCTGCGAGCGGTATTTTAATCAAATGTAAACAAATGACTGAGACGGAGGGAATATAACCTGCAGAAAAGACAAGAGTAAGAGTAAGAAAACCGAAATACCGTAACGCCGGCGATACGGTGGCGAAGCGATCGGATTAGTTGGGCGGGTAGTGCTGATGGAGTTAGTGATCAAGGAGAGAGCCACGGTAACAATAGGGCCAAACTGAGGAGTTGAGTACCGTTATATGTTCATTTTATCAAACCGATAATTTTACGATGTGAGACGGTCTTTTTATATATTCTGTATAAAAACATTTATTTTAGCAATAATATAAATGATACCATCAAATATTGGGGGGAAAGTAGCAAATGACCCCAAAGATTTGCTCTTATGTGTAAATTGGCCCCATTACATTCAATAGGTGCAAATTGACCCCAAAAATTTGCCTAAAAATGCAATTTACCTCTATTTAATTATTTTTTTATTTTTATTCAATAAATAACTTTTCTACCCATTTGATTTTTCTTACTTTTTTAAGAATCGACCAATGTACCCCTCCTTTTCTTCTTCTTCTTCTTCTTCTCCTCCTCCTCCTCTCTTTTTAAGTTCATGATTTTGCCATTTAATTAAATCCAAATCTGGGTTTGTGATGTTGATTTTTCTCTGCCATTTATCCTTGCGTCTCCTCCTTCAGCTCTTTAAAATTGGAATTGTCTTTTAGCCAGTTTTGTAATTAAGTTTTTCTTATATTAGATCTCATTGTAGTATTTAAAATATTGTAGTCATACATGGCCATATGCTCACCAATCAACTTATGCCCATTATTTGGAATTCCGAGTTCTGATGCCATGTAGATTCAACAGGGGCAGTTCAGTATTATTGGAGGGCTGGAAAGTAACGGATTGAGCCTAATTATCCTGAATGTTGTGCATTATGAATTGCAAATAAGGGACACATAAATTTACTCATTGAATCCAAGGAAGTATAGAGTTGTGGTTTACTCATTGATATTCGCTCATAGGTCAATAATCATTAATCACCATCCAATGCTTCCATAATTGATGAATATGTGAAGGGTGTTGTGAAATTTGAATGAATTTAGACATGTATAATTGGGTCTTTATTCCTCATTTACTTCGTGAATTGCTGGTTAAGCGAAGTGGTTGCGGTGTAGAAGTGTAATCGGTTGTGTGGTTGCTGCAGTAGTGCAAAACAATGGTAGCAGGGAGTATGGTAGGGGTAGATTGGTCTATTCTTTGAAAAATAAGAAAAATCATATAGGAAAGAAAGTTATATATTGTAACACCCCTATTTATCCAAGAGCCTGGACTAGGACTTCCGGGATAAATAAAGGTGTTACCATCCGTAGTAGTAAACAAAGTAAACAACAACCTAGTACTTTAAAGCAAAGTTTAATGTGTCAAGTCCATTACAATTGGTTTATTCCAAAACAACTCAACGAAAGTCTTAGCAGCGGAATAAAATAAGTACAGTGACGACACTAATAGTGATCTAAAATCTAAGTCTTCCAGTCCAATCTCACTTCCGTCCAAGCCCATCTAGTCTCATCTCTTACCTGCACAATCTGCTCCCCAACAAATGGATCATCACAGGTGAATACGAATACACGGTCAACCACGAGGTTGAGTAGAGTAAATACTGAACAATAACATCA
>JAOWBH010142587.1:0-21983 GCA_028566215.1 Silene coronaria | reverse complement strand
TTGTCTTATCCATATAAGTGGATATTACGTGATCCGTTTAACTTAAAACGTGTATATCCAACTTAAGGAGACGTATTGCTAGTAAAGTAAAACGAATGAAAATGGTAAAAGTGAAACCGTAAAAGCAAGGCAAGAAATAATGAGTAAAATTGAAGTGAAGAAAAGAAAGAGTAGTAATGGAGGTAATGGAGGTGGAAGGTGGTGAACAACGTGTAGGCCATGTGACTCCCACATCACTCAAACTTCATCGTCTCCGACCTCCGTACTATACTATTCTTCTTTTATCATTCCTTATGTTGGTTCATTTTGGTCTTTTCCATTAGGATTCTCTCTTATTTTCTAAAATAAATATTATATTATTACTCTATCCTATTCCTTACTTTTTTCCACAACAAAATATTTAGTGATAGGATGATACGGACAAAATAAAAAGTGAGAGTGAGAGATATTTGTAAATTTGTCGTTTAGAAAATGTGGAAAATCTTAATTAGAGAATAGGGGGTAATATATATCGTCAATCAATTTATAAGAATATTTCATTTAATATGTTATTTTTAAGATTATCTCCATTTTCTTAACTAAATTAAATTAGGTAATATCGTTTTCTAAAAATGTTATATATTATATAAGTTTTATCCACCTCTATTGTTCCTGACTTTTAATACTGACCATAATATATACATTCGAGATATCCTTGACAAAAGAAAAGGAAAAGGAGAAATAAATATGAACTGAATTATAATAACAATAAGTCTTATGAGAGACAGTCTCTCAACCCCCCTTTTATACTTAAAAGAATAACAAAACTAGAAATTTTCCCGCCTAAATACTCTTAGCTATAAATTAGGCCTAACAAGTTATTCTAAATAGTTGGGCCTAATATATGAACCTCAAGTGTAACAATATCTTATCAATTCAAACATTGCAACTTCATAACTGGCCTTAATATAATTTATTCATTATTACTCATTTTTTCAATATATGCATTTTAAATATCGTAAATATTATATTTAAAAACCGATGTAAATTTTAGTCATATTATTAAATTTTAGTCATACTCACATTATTAATAGTACATTTTATGATTAAAAAAATATAATTAAATTACCGTAAATTTATTGTCAATTTCTCTAATATCTTCATCTACAAAACCATGCATTAGCACATGATCTAAACTAGTAAATTTATTGGGAGGATAGATCAAATATAAACTAATGAAAAAATGGTACAAAAAATAATAATAAAAGGGTACTAATAAAAATAATTACAATACGTACATGATAAAATAGGTATAATTGTTATTATGAAACACATGTACCAAATAAATATAATTTGAATGATAAGGGATACGAAGATTACACCGAGGGGTACGACCAAATGGTCTCTTAAGAGCTTAGTGAGAGACCTCTCTCCAGAGTTTTTATGTTATGATAATGCAGTAATTAAGATCGTCCCTTTTGGTCATGAGTTTTATTTTGTTGTATTAATTGTCATTAAAGATGAATTCAAAAGTTCAAATATTATGATTTATGACTACTCTTATATAACTTGGCTCTGTTATCTTAAACTTAATTTCAGCTTATTTCAGTTTAGTTAAGATCTATTTAGTTCAGTTCAATTTCATCCAATTCAGTTTGGTTCGGCTCATCTCTTTATAAATTAAGGCCTTGTTCTTTTCCGCTGATAGAAGGTGAACTGAACTGAATATAGTTGAGTTGAGCTGAGCTGAGCTGAACTGAATAGAGTTGAGTTGAGCTAAATTTAATGTAACTCGGCTGAACTAAATGGAACTGAAGTAAGAGTTAATTTGTGAAGAAATGAGCTAAACTGAACTGAAATGAAGCTGAGTTGAATTGAATTGAGATGAAGTAAGAATTAATTTGTAAGGAGATTAGTTAAATTGGATTGAACTGACTGAAGCTGAACTGACTGAAATTAAGCTAGAAAGAATATGGCCTTACTCTTACTTCCGTTCAGTTCAGTTCAACTCCATTCAGTTCAATTCAGCTTCATTAAATTTTTTTTTTCAGTTCAACTTTTTTTAGCCGAAAAGAACATAGCCTGAACTTGGATGGATTGTCATCATTGCGTGTGTGTTAGATTTTCATGTGTACAAGTTACTCTCAAGTATTAGCCACAATTAGAAAAGATTTGAGAAAATATTAGAAAGGAATATACTGTAATATGTAAGTTGAGTGTAATATGCTTCTTGAAGGGGAATAATTGAGCGGAAAAATGCTAGGTGTCTTAATCTTTTAGTATATATAGGGGACTAGCTTAGAACCCGTGCAAAATTGCAAGGACATACATAGAAATTATATAAAAATAATCTTCATTTAAAAAAAATGTTAGTTTGAGTATTCAACATCTTACGTGAATGATTAGCAGTAAGGAAAACGTTATACACTTGAAAATCAACATAAAAAAGCAGTTATAATATTAATTTATTTAATCGTATAATGTATATAAAACGGAGTATTCTCTATTTGTTAAAATAATCAATACACTTAGATGAGCATACTATGATCTTATACACATAATAAAAAATCATAATTATGAAAACATCTTACACCCGTATCTAATATCATGTTTATTATTACACTCGTGCGTTAAACATTTTACGTAAGCATTTTTAAGCCACCATATCTAAACTCATTACTCATACGTCATATTTGTCCGGAAAAGAAAAGTATTAAGAGTACTTGGAAAGTAAAAAAAACGCAATTTTCAAACAATTTGCAACATCTCAAGAATTTGGTTGTAGCTCTTGACATTTCCTAAACCTTTCTTTCCTAGATACTACAACTATACTGTTTTATTTTTTTTTGTTTTTAGTTCTAGCAGTAAGTTAGTAAGTTGCAGTAATTAACTCCTTATAGACATAATTAGATAGTCATAGTCATTTCTCAATTCTCATGTGCAAGATTGAAAAACCCTGAGCAAAATTTAGTATGACAAAATTATACGTAATTATATAAAAATCTGTATATATAAAAAGGATTATCAAAAGATAGTGTTTTATGACATGTTACTTTTGTAGGCAAGTATTAACAATTATTTAGTGTTATTAATTAATGCATAAATTTTTTAGAATAGAGTTTGGATTATTTTTGGTTAGTAATATAACCAAATCAAATCATTGTCAATTGCTTTATATGTCGTTGATAGCGTAAATTATATAAAAAAAATTTATTCTTATGTTACTTAGGCGGGAAAAATCAATGTGAGAGTGAATATGTGATTGCCACGTGTCAAGTGGTTCATATATTATACTTGTATATAGATAAGGGATGGCGGAAGTAAATGACAAAGGTAAAGTCATTGAATTACTTGGCAATTTAGAAACTAGCATCTTAAAAAAAAATTATTCACTTAAAATGGTTGAGTTACTCAAAATCGCTTAGTTGTATAATAAAATTGCTCCATTTATTTTTAAAGGATATTTTAAGCGTAAGATCACCGAGTGGCTCAACGGCTTAATGTCTAAAACGAGTCATTAAAATCGTTTAATGTCTAAAGCAAGTTACTAAAACTCTAAAACCGCTGAGTGCCTAACGCGTTAACTCAAAGTCAAATGAGCTTAATGTTATAAATCATTTCCAATAATTTCTTTCAACAAAATTGTATACAATTTCATTGTTTTTATGAATTATTTTAGTAAAAAAGTTCCAAATTTATAAAGAGGAACAAGAAAAGATAAAAGCAAAATAAAAATAAAAATGGAAGGAATATTATAATGGAGGAATATAGTATTGGAAATACTCAAGATAATACGTAAATAATTAGTTACCTTGTTAATATTATTTTGTAATCCTTATTATCCTTGTAGTCTCCTAGTCAATATTGTATCCTCTAAATTAGTTAAGTGTATATTTTTGTTACCTAGTTTTTAGGCCTTAGTTTGTACTTATATACGTTCCTTTGCTAATACAATTAATTAAGATTTCCTCTAAATTAATTTTACATGGTATGCTTTAATCGCTCCATCTCTTTAAAAACTTCCTAACTCACAATCATTAAGTATCTCCAATGGCAGGGCACGCTTCCATATTGCCCAACCCTGGTGAACCATCCAAACCATTTGTCGCGGTTAGCTTCGCTAATGTTACTGAACTAACCTCTTCGACATACCGCTCTTGGTCTTGTCAAATTGAAGATCTGCTATTCGGCTACGATTTATTCAAATGTTTAGATGACACTCATTTATGTCCATCTGAAACCATTGAAAATGCTAGTAAAGCCATAGTCTCTAATCCCGCTCACGCATCTTGGCTTCGTCAAGATCGTCTGCTCAGTGGTGCACTTAGAGGAACTATTTCCTCTAACATCACTTCCCTGCTTCTCAAGGCGAAAATCTCGCAAGAAATCTGGACCCTCTTGAAAACGACTTATGTGAACCCGTCAAGAGGCCATATCATGCAAATTAAGGATCGTCTCCAATCCATTTCTAAAGAAAATCTTCCTGCCACTTATTATATGAAGTCCATCCGTACCTGTGTTGACGAACTTGCTCACATGGGAAAGTCTATGGATGATGAAGACGTCATTGCCAAAGTTCTCAATGGGCTTGATTACTCGTTCTATCATACCCTTATTGACAACGTTAAGCATCGGGACACACCGATCTCCTTTGACGCACTTCATGAGCGTCTTATCCAATTTGACCTCTCCCTCAAACACAACACCAATATACCCACCACCTATACCTCCCCTGCGTCTGCCTTAGTTGCCTACCACAAGAACACCAACCGTACCCTCCTCGTTCTCCCTCTGCCCCTGGTATACTCCTCACCCCATCCACGAACTCCCCTCATGTCTCACCCCCCATCAACTTCAAAGGAAAATGCCAGTGGTGCTACGCTATTGGTCATTATCTCTCCCTCTACTCTACATTCAAATCCCTGCATCCCCACATCACTATTCTAGCACGTTCTACCCCCACGCACCAATCCAAGAACTATCCTCCTCGAGCCAACACCGTTGCTCTGACTCCATCCACAAATTCAGATTGGGTCGTTGACAGCGGTGCAACCCATCATATAAACTATGACCTTGCCAACCTTGTCATTCATGCCCTATATGACAGAAATGACAACCTTCTTATCGGTGACGGGTCTCCTCTGCAAATTGCAAATATTGGTTCATTTACAATCTCTCTTACTTATTCCACAATTCACTTCAATAATATTTTGCATACTTCCTCAATTTCAAAAAATATTCTCTCTGTATCTCAATTCTGTCGCGATAACGATGTAGTTGCTAATTTTTCTTTTGATGTTTGTGTCTTGCAGAACCGGTGCACGGGTCGAGTGCTCCTCCAGGCCCCGCTTAGGTCTAGACTTTATGAATGGCGCGCACCGTCTCCTCCATCTGTTCACCTCACTCATGGTCCCTCTGATTCTCTCTGGCATCATAGGCTTGGCCACCCATCTTCTTATGTTTTAAGTATTATTAGTAATTCCGCTGCTTTACATTTCAAAAACAATTTAATTTCGCATTGTAATGCTTAGCTTGTTCCGTTAATAAGAGTCACAAATTCGCTTTTTCTCAATCAACTTTATGTTCCAGTCATCCCCTTGAATTACTGTTTTCTGATGTTTGGACCTCCCCTCTTCATTCCATTGATGGTTATAAGTATTACGTTATTTTTGTCGATTATTTCACACGTTATACATGGCTTTATCCCCTTAAAAAGAAATTTGACACAATTCATGTTTTTAATCGTTTTCGTGCCTTAGTCAAAAATATTTTAATCGACCTATAATTCAACTATTTTCCGATAATGGTGGAGAATATCTAAAATTAACCCCCTCCATTACTTCTCAAGGTATCACCCATCTCACATCTCCCCCACATACCCCGGAACATAACGGTCTCGCTGAACGGCGACATCGACATATTGTTGAGACCAGACTTTCTTTACTCACTCATGCATCTCTTCCCCTCACATTCTGGTCACACGCCCTTGTCACGACTGTCTATCTCATTAATCGCTTGCCCACCCTCATTCTCAATAATACTGCTCCTTTCACCAAGCTCTTCGGTCTTGCCCCTAATTACACTAAACTTCGCAGCTTCGGATGCCTTTGCTACCCGTGGCTACGTCCATATAGCAATCACAAACTTGACCTTAAGTCCACACCATGTATTTTTGTGGGACACTCTTCGACTCAAAGTGCCTTTTATTGCCTCGACCCGACTACGAATCGCCTCTACACCTCACGTCGTGTTACCTTTGTTGAAACACAATTTCCTTATGCTAAACTCTCCCCTGATTCTAGTAATTCCCAGACCTTTACACCCACTCAATGGTGTTCCTTTGCCATCCCTATTATTCCCCCATCCCCGTCTAATTCTGCTACCCCTGATAACACACCTGATGACACACCTCCCACCCCTGCCTCCCCTACTACGTCAATCTTTTCCTCAACAACCACCTCCACACCTCCCTCCTCCCTTGACACAACCTCGCCCTTCTCTGATGTGTCTACTCCATCTACCACTACCTCCAATTTTTCTGCCCCTGTCGTGCCTAGTACTGCGCCTCCTCCCCTTGTCACAACTCGTCTGATGAATAACATTCGAGTTCCCAATCCAAAATATGCCAACCTTACCGCTCACCCCCTACCCCTCCTATCACCCTTAAGGCTGCACTTGTTGACCCAAAGTGGCAATTCGCCATGGAGGCAGAATACTCGGCCCTTTTATCGAATCAAACATGGTCCCTACTCTCCCCGGATCCTAGCTACAATGTCATCGGCTGTAAATGGGCTTTCCGAATCAAGTATAAATCAGACAACACCATTAATAAATACAAAGTCCGACTAGTGGCTAAAGGGTTCCATCAACGCCCCGACGTTGACTATTCCGAGAACTTCAGTCCCGTAGTTAAACCCGTCACGATGCGCCTCATTCTCTCTTTAGCACTCACCCGTGGCTGGTCCCTCAAGCAACTCGACATCAACAATGCTTTTCTCCAAGGTACGTTAACTGATACAGTCTACATGTCCCAACCCCCCAGCTTTATTAATTCATCCTTCCCTAATCATGTCTGTAAACTTTCCAAAGCTATTTACGGTTTAAAGCAAGCTCCCCGAGCTTGGTATACTGAATTAAAAACATATCTTATTTCTTTCGGTTTCTCTCAATCCTTATCTGACCTATTTCCTTACTTATTTTGCTACCCGTTGTTCCCTTAAGGACTTAGGCTTTCCGTCATACTTCCTCGGCATTGAAGTTACCCCCACCCGCATCGTACTATGTCTTACACAAACTAAATACATTCATGACATCCTCACACATTCTCATATGCTAGACTGCAAACCTTCCACCCGCCCTCCATGTGTCCCTACCCTCCTCTCACTCTCACGGCTGGACAATCTATTACCAATCCATCTGACTATCGTGCCCTTGTAGGCAGCCTTCAATATTTATCCCTAACCCGTCCCGACATTGCTTACGGTGTCAATAAGCTAGCTCAGTTTATGCAAGACCCTCGTGACACTCATTGGTTAGCTTTGAAACGACTACTTCGTTATCTTAAAGGCTCACTTACGGTTGGCATTCAATTACATCGCAACACACCCTTATCGTTGCATTCCTTTTGTGATGCCGATTGGGCTGGCGACAAAGACGATTATGTCTCCACCACTGGCTTCATTATTGTCTACTTAGGACATAACTCGATCTTCTGGTCTTCACGAAAACATCATGCCTTGGCACGCTCTACCACTGAGGTCGAGTTCCGTGCCGTGGCTGATGCAACATCAGAGGTTTTATGGATTCGGTCACTGCTCATTGAACTTAATTTTTGCATCAACACTGCCCCCGTTATTTATTGTGATAATTTAGGTGCAACTCAATACTCCACAAATCCGGTTTTTCACTCTAGAATGAAACACGTAGCTCTTGCTTTTCAGTTCGTACGAGAACAGGTTAATAAAGGATTGCTGCGTGTTCAACATATTTCGGCTAATGATCAACTCGCTGATGCTCTTACCAAGCCGCTTTCTAGACCGCGCCTACATCCTCTTTTGCTTTCCGTTGGAACGTCCATCTTGCGGGAGCATATTGGAAATAATACTCAAGATAATACGTAAATAATTAGTTACATAATTAGTTGTCTTGTTAATATTATTTTGTAATCCTTATTATCCTTGTAGTCTCCTAGTCAATATTGTATCCTCTAAATTAGTTAAGTGTATATTTTTGTTACCTAGTTTTTAGGCCTTAGGTTGTACTTATATACGTTGCTTTGCTAATACAATTAATTAAGCTTTTCTCTAAATTAATTTTACATAGGCAAATAGGAGAGACAAGTTCCTGCAAAATACGAATGGTACAATCACTTTCGTTCCTAAAATAAATGGGAGAATATAAGAAAGGAAATGAAAGCCAGTAGTAAAAAAACAAAGGACAAGAGAAATGGGTGGTTAATGTTATATAGTGTGAGTTGAGTGATTTCCAGCTTCCATAAAATCTAAGTTGCATAAATACGGAGTGATAGGAAAGGCAACGATGTTTTGTATTTGTGCGAGGGAGCATCCATGTTCACCTTGTCAGTTTGGCGTGCCCATTCTTTTCCCTTTTTCCACTTTCTAGTTCTCCTTCCTATATTAACCAAATATATACATGTAATAAGATTCTTCTATTTACAATCACCAAGTACATGTAATAAGATTATGATTTCATTAATCTTTAAATGATTCGAATATGTTATTTTTAAACAGGTTAGGTTGCTTATCAAACCAAGCTAACCAATTATAACCCATTTAAATGGGTTGTTCGTGCAGAATTTAATGTTGAAATATCTCAATCCTAACTAGAGATTTTGTGTTATATGTTCAAGTTGGATTAATGATTACCATTATTCAAATCAATTTCAAAACATTCAACCAAATGTCTTGTTAGTTATTTAAGGTATAATACTGCCTTAACGATCTCATGCATCTAAATCAAATACAATCATACAAGATTTGGTAAGGTCAATGACGGGAGCAGGGATGTTTGTCTCGTCTCTAACAATGCAATTTGAGAATTTCAGTTACTCTTTTAATTTTTTTTTTTGCTTACCTTATTAGTTTGCTTTCCGGGAATAAGGTTTTCACCCCAAACTAAAAATCTTTGATCGTCATCATTATCCGTAAATCTGTGGTGAACTATTACCGAATATATTTTTTATTGATAAAATTATAAAAAAATAAAATTTAAGCCTATGTTATACTACAATTTCTTATTTAAGACCGTTTTAATTTAAGATGTATTTCACCTAACACTCCATATCTTTGTACTTGTAGAAGACAATCCTCCCGCGTATAATATTATTATACCTAGACCTGATAAATGGGTCGCTTCGGATTAGGTCATTTTTGGGTCGGATCAGTTTGGATCAGGTCAATTCGAGTCATTTTTGGTTAATCGGGTTAATTTGCGGATTAGTTTTGAATTAGGTCATTTTAAGTCATATTTAGATCTCAAGTCAGCATTATTAAGTCAGATTAGTTTTAATATGTCTAATTATACATTTAAACCCTACCAAAAAAAAAAAGCATTCTGATTTCTGCATTCTACGGATTAAAAAAGAAGTCCAAATTGGTTCATACGTACCAAGGTGGTATACTAGTAAGTGGGGACGGTGGTGTTGATCCTACTATAATCACACAGATGGAAAATGATATAATCCTTCAAGACTACATTACTTTTTTGCACGTTAGCCAAACTTACACCTCCTATTTCCCTTTTTTCCCTCCCTAAAAATCTCACAATCTTCTTTTATTACATTCTCAATTAATCCATTCATTCATATAATCAAATAGTTTCATATTAAATTAAATTAATTTTAATTTTACCCAAATTAATTTAGATCCAAAATTCCAAAAAATATTCCTTCACTACTAGTGAGTACACCGCACACACAGTCACAGAGTCACACACCATAGCACCTCTGCTTCTAATCATTATATCAACAGTTTAGTCTTTTCTTTTTCCTCTGTTTTTTCTGCCTTCTCTGCCTTTGCTTTACTTTATTTCTCTGTTTCTCTTCTTTCTACTTTAACCAAAACACAAAACCACACCCATTTTTCCTAATTTCACAAAAAACGGTTTTTCTAACACGTGACCGTCAATAAAAAGCTTCAATATTTAATTAATTGAATTTCGTGCCTATATGAATATACCCACCTCAGAAATGATTCCAAATCAAAGATTTTATTTATACCAATCTCCTCAGAATTAAGAAATATTATTGGGTTTTCAAAAACAACAACTTTGTTGAAATTAGTGATGTTTGTCTACAATTAGATGCTAATTGTCCACCATTTGTCTTTGTTATGCATATTTTTGCAGGGATGTTATCATTTTTAGGAGCATGGAGATATTAACATAGAAGAACCGTAAAGGAATGTGCTATATCTCATCTACTAATCTCTAGGGTTTCTCAAAATTCCTCTTTGGTTTTCTCAATTATTTTTCTTAATTAAAATTAATTATTTAAAGGGTTTTATTAATTATTAATTACAGTAAAAAAGAGTGATTTTTTTTTTTTGATAAAAAGATGTTTCCTTGGGGTAACAAAATGTGCCCGGTGTTAGTGGGCTTGTGTTACTAAGTAAGGTAACAAAAGTATAACATTTGGTGTTGTTATTATTACATTTTACTACTACTCATTACTCTCATAAATTCACCCTTCCTTTTATTTTTTTCACTTTCTCTCTCTACTTCATCACTCTTCTTTTTTACTTTTTTTTTTTTTTTTAACTATTTGATCTTCATCTCATTTTGGGTTTACTATATTGTTGTTTTTGGGTTTTGGGTTTTGTTTTTATTTGCATAAATCTGGGAGTTTTTTTTAAAGGGTTTTTGATTTGTTTGGTAAAAAAAAAGTAGAAGTGAAAAATGAAGTTTATGAAGCTTGGATCCAAGCCTGATTCTTTTCAGAGTGATGGTGATCGAATCAGGTTTAGTTTTGTGCTCTTATTTAGTTTTGTGATGTTTTTGTTGTTTGTGGAAGTATTACTGTTTGATTGAAGTAACTGTATTTCTTTTGTTTTTGTTGAATATTATCTTCGGTTTGCGGGAGCCATTGAGGCACTGGGATAAACTCGTTATTGTTTTAGATATGTCTTGTTTCTTAAGGTTAATTTTTGTTGAATATGATCCTCAGTTTTCGGGAGCCATTGAGACACTAGGATAAACTCGTTATTTTTTAGATATGTCTTGTTGTTCCTAAGATGATCCTGGAACAGTATTCATTAAGTTAATGGCGGGTTTAGGAGATTAAGCTTGATTTAGTATTAGCAACTTGCACTTTACCTTGTGGCCGAGATTAAGGGCTTTGTTCGATAGGTCATAGGTTCGAATCCCCGGTCTCTTGTAAGCTTGGTAGTTGGTACTGTCTTTTAGCTTATTGTTGTGCTTAAGGTCAAAATGGGGGTGAACATAGAGGATTCTAAAAGTAGGGTTAGTTGTAGACAATGTATTTAATGATGTCTTCCCTAAAGGAGTACAAGACAGCTCACACGATGGACGGGCGGTGTTGTCGTCGTTGATACGGGTATGAGATAGTCTTGTTTTGAAAACATATTAATGTTGATTGTTCTGACCTGACATTCTTATCTTTCAAGTGGTAGAGTTGTGGTCCCTGTTTATCTACTATCAGCTGCTGAGTATGGGGTTAAAGATCATTGAATGTGCTTATCGCTGCGGTATAACTCTCTCGTGTTCCCTTTTCCTAGTCCATTTGTGGGGATAATGTGACATAGGCATTGAATGCGCTTCAACAAAAACAGCTAGTGGCGGGGTAGGGGGTCGGATATACGCAACCTTAGCCTTGTGTTTTTACCTCAGATACAGTTTCTGGGTGATGCATGAAAACTGCATCAATACTTGACAATAAAAGGAAGCACATCCAATTTAGTTGTGGGGATAATGTGACATAGGCATTGAATGCGCTTCAACAAAAACAGCTAGTGGCGGGATATGGGGTCGGATATACGCAACCTTAGCCTTGTGTTTTTACCTCAGATACAGTTTCTGGGTGATGTATGAAAACTGCATCAATACTTGACAATAAAAGGAAGCACATCCAATTTAGTGAGTATTATTCGATCGAAATATAGAAACAAAGAATAGATTCAAGGTAGAAATTTCTCTCCTACAAGGTCACTGGTTGTTTGTGAGTCTTTTTAAAATATTAAAGATATTTTCGTGGTGCGAAGGGAGTCATTATTAAGGCATTAGTGATGTAGACAGATACTGAAACCTTCTCACGAGTATTCCCTAATATCTGCATGTTTATTTGAGGCTTTGACCATATCAAAGAACCTGTGTAAAAATTGTTAAGGTCTCCTCTTTTAATCAATTTATATATGCGCTTAACATTGTCATTACATTCATTCGAAGTTTTCGCTTTTGTGCCTCTTAGCACATTACGTTGAAGACATTTTATGTATTTCACACTCCTTTAGTTGCCTGCCTGTTTAATCATTCTGATGTAACAATATTTAATTTTATCAGTATCAAGACTGTACAAAAATATTAACTTGTTTTTAGGTTCGCCACTATCCTTAAGTATGTGAATTTCGATATTGAGAAGTAGTCTGAATTCGTTAGCTGCTTTACTCAAGAATTGAAGATTTACGTATCTAAATCTATCTTTACTAATCAAGGGACAATTACAAAAAAAATTATAGTCACTTCAGAAAATACTTGGCCTTTGTATATCTTGACTTCAATTTTGCAAATTAGCAAATAGAGTTTAGCATGGCCTAATCTCCGAGAATCAATGTTTTCAGGTATGTGGCAACTGAGCTGTCAACTGACATAGTTGTCCATGTTGTGGATGTCAAATTCTGTTTGCACAAGGTATGACTTTCTTCATTCTTCCATCGTTGCTCATTCATGTAATACATAGCATTTCTTGGGTTAAAATTTAAATCTGAGAATCGAGGATATGAAACTGAATAATAAGTCCTATTATCTAACGAATCGAGGATAGGAAACTGAAAAATATTTGAGAGAGGATTTTTTATTGATATATTGTAATTTGTGAGATGATACTTATTTCCGCTAATACTTTCTGCAGTTTCCACTTTTGTCCAAGAGTGCTCGTTTACAAAAGTTGGTAGCCATGGCAAGTCAGGAGAACAGGGATGAAATATACATCGAGGAAATCCCAGGTGGACCGGCTGCTTTTGAGATATGTGCAAAGTACTGCTATGGCATGACTGTTACATTGAATGCCTACAATGTGGTTGCAGCTCGTTGTGCGGCCGAGTTTTTAGAAATGTATGACACTGTTGAGAAAGGAAACCTAATATACAAGATCGATGTCTTTCTAAACTCTAGCATCTTTCGAGGCTGGAAAGACTCAATTATCGTTCTTCAAACCACGAAGTCCCTACTTCCATTCTCTGAGGAGCTCAAAGTGGTTAGTCACTGCCTTGATTCAGTAGCATCCAAAGCATCCATGGACACATCTAGAGTCGAGTGGTCATATACTTACAACCGGAAAAGGCTCTCATCCGAGAATGGTGTAATGAAACCGGTCTCGGTTCCTGAAGATTGGTGGGTAGAAGACTTGTCCGACCTTGATATAGATTTGTATAAGCGTGTCATAGCTACAATTAAAACAAAGGGAAGAGTTTCTAGCAGAGTAATTGGTGAAGCCTTGAAAACCTATGCATCGAAAAAGTTGCCGGGTTTCAGCAAGGGCAATATAGTCCCAGGAGGTGATTTGACGAAAAGTCAAATGTTAGTCGAGACCATTGTTGGGCTTCTGCCTAGAGAAAAAGGCAGCGTGTCGTCGAGTTTTATGCTTAGGTTATTAAGGGCATCGATATCTTTAGGGTGTGGGGAAATGGTGAGAACTGAGTTACTGAGAAGAATTGGGTTGCAATTGGATGAGGCTTCAGTGGCTGATTTGTTGATTCGTGCACCACCTAGCGAGACTACTATATATGATGTTGATATGGTGGAAAATCTGGTTAAGGAATTTGTGATGCAGGATGAGAGTGTTCAGAATTCATTTCATGCTGAAATTGAATTCGAAGAGCTTAAGAATCCGATACTCCTGTCAGATGCTTCTAAGCAGATGGTTGCGCAGCTAGTTGATTGCTACCTGGCTGAAGTTTCACGAGACCCCGATCTACCTTTAGATAAATTCATCAGCATGGCAGGGCTAGTTTCGGGATTTCCAAGAGCTTCTCATGATGGAATCTATCGAGCCATTGACATGTTCTTGAAGGTAAAGATAAATTGCTTTTTTCCTGTGGCCCAAAAATTATTAAGTACTTCGGTTTTGTTTGGTAAATGGTTCCATCTATGTTCACTTCGTGGTTGTGTGCTTGTATGTCTTGTACTCATTTCTAGTGGCAAAGCTGACCCTCCCTTTGACGACCTACCCCGAATTTGATCTGACCTGAAATGACAAAACCGGAACAAAAACCTTATGTCACGAGCCATAGCATATGGCACGAACTTGAAATGACCCAATAGGCAATAGCAGCACACTCAAAATGTCCTGAACCATAGTGATCCTATCTAAATCCTAAACCTTCTTGCCATGTTTCAATTTGTGTGCAACTCTTGTAGTCTAGTTTGAGACCCGTAAACTTGCATGGTTAATCTGAACAAATTCTGCTCCTCTGTGCAGGAACATCCTGGCATCAGCAAGAGTGACAGGAAAAGAATATGCAGACTCATGGATTGCAGAAAACTCTCTGTCGAGGCCTGTGCACATGCCGTGCAAAATGAACGTCTCCCGTTGCGCGTTGTCGTCCAGGTGCTTTTCTTTGAGCAGGCCCGGGCTGGAGCAACCTCATCCCCAGGAAGTCAGACTCCGAACTCCTCAGGACCATTAAAGAATTCACTTCCAGGTGGATCCCACGGAAGCTCAAGATCTGCCACCACAAACACTGACGAGGACTGGGATTCCGTCCCAACAACCGAGGAACTCAAGGCTCTTAAAGGGGAACTAGCCAAACTTCGATTAGCGGGCACTAATCCGGGGGACAAAGCAGCAGCTAATAAGGTCCGAGGCTTGGTTATGTCCAAGAGGTTATTCTCAAAATTATGGTCGAACAAAGAAAGAGATGGCGAGAACAGTAGCTCAGATACATCAGAAAGCCCAGCGTCTACTAATGCCGAGGAAACAAGAATTACCCCTTCGCGAAACAGGCTACCGTGATATCTTAAGGTCATGATCTAAAGAATAACGAGCATTTAGCCCGACAAGTAAAGTGAGGTTGCCTTAAATCTTAAAGTAGGAAAAAGGAAGAAATAGAACAGGAAAAGAAAGGCGGAACGACATAGGTATTTAGGGATGCTTGGTTCAAGATTCTAACCTGAGTTTATGTCATTGTCAATTGTCATATGAATATGCATCATCTTTTGATGTTAACTTAGATTTGGATGCGAGTTTTCATTAATGATCAAACTTCTTATGCCATTAGACTACAGTAACCTTCCTAAATGTAGTATAGTTTTCTAGTCCATGTTATATGTTTAACAATGATTAACACAAGTTATTGTAGTTCTTGTACGCAAGGGTTCATGCTTAATAGCAGTTTAATGGAAGAGGTTCAGGTAATGCTGTTGGAATGTTGTCTAAGTAATTCTTTTGAGCAACGGTCTCATAAATTTTATCGGGAGATTATTTTACTAGTAAAATGATATCAAAAGTAATTGAACGAACAGACGGTTAAGGACAAAATGATTTTTTTTTTCCGTCCAAGATACTAATCGACGAGTTGAGGCGTGGTGGCTGGTGGTCAGCAATATTCGACAGAGCGTGTGGTGACCGACAACTCGACAAGACATGGTGGGGTGATTTTGTAACACCACGAGAGATTATGAGGTTGCTATTGTACCAAATCGAAAAATAATGGTTATGGAAGATTCAACCAATCACATTAGTAATACGACCTCGTGCGCTGGGCTTAATTCATTCCGAATTAGGCCCAATACCAGACATTTCATTTTTAAGAGAGTTGTGTTAGGGTAAGATTATTGGTAATCTTGAGACAAAACTTTGATAAGTCTTGAGACAAGACTCACTCAATACCACCAATAATCTTTTAAAGTCTTGACAAAGTCTTAAAGTGAGTCTTGGATGAAATTCAAGACTCACCTTAAGACTCTACAAGAGTCTTGACCCCACCATTTTGATGATGACATTTAATAAATTTCTTCCATGTGTAAACTATTTTTTTTCTCCTTTTTGTTTAAAACCTCACAATAAAAGTGTTGTGAAAAAATATTGTTTGAAGTGAGTCTGACTGATAATGTATAGAGTCTGAAGAAAGCCCGAACAATAAAATAATAGTAAATGTTAGTAGAAAACTAATGTGTCAGAGTCTGACCTTTGTTCTTGAAAAGAATTAGGAAACGGAAAATGCACGCGGTGCCTTTGAGGTTTGACATTTTGCCCGAAATACCCAATTTTTAGATCCGGAAAAATTTAAGAGGCCATAACTCGTGTTTACGATTTCAGAAAGTGACGATTTTTTCTTTCAAATTGACCGCCTTTCAGAGAACTACGATTTGAAAAAAAATTGTCGTATTTTGATCTTGTGGTTTGGAGTTTTTATGTCAAAGTTTTTTGGAGCGAAAAAAAAATTGTCGTATTCAAGCAAACCCTGCTTTTCGGCTACGTACCGCTCTAATGGCGAATTACAATATCTTGTAGCGTGTACAAGTCCCACATTCTTACTTTCAATGAGAATTTACCTTTTATTTTTATTTTTAAAGCAGACATGTAGCTTGGAAGAGCTACAATGCTTACAAGCTACATCTCAATTTTTCATCTCCAATGACAAGGTACATGTTTATTATTTTGCAAAAATTGCAAGAAGTTTCTTAAAGAGAACCATTGAAAATTCTCTAAACAAATATCTATGTATTCGTAACACTACCAATCAATAATAACGTTTATTGAGAATTACTCTTCCCTTCTAAAATTCCACATGGCCTTCAGTAGACAATCATTTTGTATAAGACCGCCCTTGTCATTAGAGATGGGAATAAATTATTTAGCATTAAACTTAAGATTAGTTTTTGACAAAATAATATTTTTAACGATAGTATACCCTTTTCTGGGGTAGGTTAATCATAATAAAGTAGTAGGTTATTGAAATAAAATTAAAACCTGCGGTTGAGTTACTCAGTTAACTCTATTAAAAAACATCTGAATTTTTTTTAGTAGACTAATCTTATTATAAGATTATCTAAAATAAATCATGTAAATATCTATGCTTGTCACTATAAAAGTGGGTGAATTGAAAATTCACTTAAATTGGAATTTTTGGTGTTTGTTTACCTAAAAATATACGAGTTGTATTTTCCTATGCATTAACAATTTCTCGATAACGGAGGGACCTCTCTAGATAATTGAAAACTCACACATGAGTTCAAATCCCAAATGTCAACCAACCAAATATTGACGATTTAAATAAATTATCCAACTCGTGTGTTTTGTAAAGTACTGCAAAATTAATTTCCGTATGACAAACAACCAAACAACACCTGATTCAGCCTGCAATAGTGATTTGCACAAACAGTAGGCCCAACTTCACTAAGCCCAAACTAGCGTTTTTTACAGTTCAGTGGGCTAGTAATTCTATGGGCCCATTCTCGGCTTATGGGCCATAATGTATAGTCCGTCCTACAAGAGTTACTCGTGCTACTAGATCTAGATAAAATTTTACTAATTGTCAATTTCCAAACTTTAATCCCCTATCTACTAAACTAGTTTAGGACCCGTGTAAAGTTGCACGGGTATATACTGATAAAATATTAAAGTAAGTTTTTAAAGTTTGGTATACTTAAAAACATTGTATATGTAATGACTAATAGTTACCCATCGTATCATGAAAACATGTTTGTCACATATCTGCGTATACTCGTGTCTCATAATTTTGATTTGAGGATCTACAAACCATAATCTTTACCTATGTGTCATAACATATTAGTAATTCAAAATGCAAGTACATTCTACTTATAAATGATACTTATTGAAATGTTTATGCTTAATTAAAGATGAAAATAGGCAAATTCTACAAATCATAATCCTTAATCTACGTGTCATACATATTGAAATGTTGCATTCCAAAATGTTAGCCATGATTATATCGCTCATTTAAGACGGTTATATACTCATGTGAGAGGAATAAGACAAAAACAAATTATATTGAGGAAACAAAATATTTCTCGTATATGGCCATGTGGGGTGATAGTTGACCCGTTTTATTACTAAGGGGTCGTTTGGTTGGCTTTAGTAATTAAAGTGCCTAGGTAATTCTATTTCACATGATTTTCCATGTCATGTGAATTGAAAAAAACTTGTTTGGTTGAATGTTGGAAGTGAAATTCATGTAGGAATTCCAACTTATCTAGGGGAACCTAGCTAGGTATGCAACTTCCTCTATAGTGGAGTAGGAGTTGGAGTTCCAAGGTAATTCCATTTCATGTGATTTTGGGTAATCAAACAACCACCTTTTTTTTTTTGCAATTCACATGAATTGTACTTCACGTGTTTCCATGAGAGTAACAAACAGCCTCAAACTGCATTTCAAGGCCGAACTGCATTTCAAGGCAATGATGGGGAAAAATCAAATAAATCTTTGGTCACTATTTAGCTTATCTTGTCAACGGGAAAAATAGATTTTCAGAGTCGCGGCATAAGGATGTCATCAAAATTCATTCATTTGATAAGGTATTTAAGAATAAAAAAGTTATTAACAAAGTTGATAATAAAATACTTTGAGCATATGAAATTGAAGAAGGAGAAAATTTGACAAAAAATTATTAATACATGCGTAGTATGAAGCAATAATGCAATATAGGTACGTAACAATGGAAAATATATGCACAATGTAATGAATTGTTGAGTTGTATCTTCAAAAATATATACAATTCAAAGTTGAAACAATTATTTATGAAGACGAATGGAAAATTAAAACTGAGAAACAATGGAAAATGTAATTAATCAAATAATAATAATGATCCCAATTAGATGAAATTTTATTTGAGAAAATATATAAAAAAGATGTTAACTTGATAATATAAGAGATTCAATATTTGTTTTAGAAAGAAGGAGGCTATAAAAGACAATGATGTGAAGTGTTATTATAGTATATTAGTACAGTTTAGGGTTTTAGTTGGCGAATTTTTTTTTTAATGTGAGAGCGACATGTGTCATAGGATGATGTCAGTGGTTATTCTTTTATAGTTTTAAATATAGATAGATGAATAGGTGTTCTTTCAATTTTTCTCTCCAAAAAACATCTTTTTAAATAAAGAAACTAATTATAATTATTGCATTCACAAAATAAGGTGACTAATAATTACTTATTTCATTAAAACTAAATTCTTCATCAAATTATTATTATTTTTACTAAAGTCTAAACTACAATATTTTAATTAAAATATAAATAAAATTTATATAAAATTATACATTGTTAAATATTAATTGATTATTGTTCATGCTATCATCTGAGGATGACTTGAACCATACTATGTATAAAAACTGTAAATCGCTTTAGAATTTGTAAATTGAAATTATTAGCGTTGTGGCATAAAACTATTTTGAGTAAAATACATTTTTAGCACATTACTCAATTCCCTTGATTAATTTTTAATTACAACATTTTTTCTTAAAGTAAAATACAATAACGAGATATATCTACAATTAATGAGATACCACTATTATATAAATATTTTATTCAAAAAAAATAAAAAATTAATACACCGTGCATCATAAGTATTGTATTCAAAATTAAAAAAAACTCAATCTACCGTACATTTATTGCACGGGGTCTAAATTACTGAGATAGTAATTAACCAGTGAAGATCCTCTGTCCCAACAAAGGATCCTCACTGGTAATTAACATGTCTCCTTTAGTTTTTGACTATTTATCATTTAAAATAACAATTACGATTAAACAAGCTCTTGTTAAATTGTCTAGACATACACATGTAAATGTCTAAACATATACTCATGGTATATTAGTTGCGAAAGTTGAATTTTATGCATTATAGTCAAGTTTTTATCTGCTGAAAGAAGTTAATTTGAACTATAAATTGAATTAAATGAAGCTGAAATTAAGACAGAAAGAACACGACTTAAGGCTTACATAATTTTTTACGTTTTTCTTTATCTAACCAAGTTATGACGATTTTGATCGACTTCCTCACACTAGACGTAATTGCATCTCTTTTTGAATGATAAAATGTAAAAATAAGCCGTAACTTCTTCCAAGTTAAGTAAGATTCACAGAGTAATTTTTGGAGAAGGTAGATGTTTATAGTTGGCATGTTTAACCTTCAAGTTGAATTGGATGAGACAACAAACTTAGGATTTAGGAAAATGTAGTAATCATCATCTTGTACGTAATACGTAGGTAGATAAGTTTGAGAAAACGGCTTCTTTGTATTTGGATCCTAATGTCAGTCAATACATGCACTCATTGAGAGCATTTGTTGCATGCATGTGCCGCAACTAAATACGAAGTATTGTATTGTAGTTAGAATCGAATGAGTATTGTTCAGGTGCCCTAGGTAGCCCTAACCCTAGGAATGTCTTGAATCGAATGAGTATTATTATGTAATTTGTTGGACTTGGATTCTGATTTGGTTTTGGAGAGTTTTCTTATATATACTCTCTTTATTAGTCTTTACCTCACCTTATCTTGCATATCATAACTTCTGTAATCTGAATTTAAAATCTATAACAACTCAATATTAATAAGATATGATCTCTTGCTTTTATCAATGGGCTTAGTTATCACATCGAGTCATCAATAGTGAACCACGTAAAGTAACTTATTTGTTTGAGGCCATGATTAATATTATTGGAAGTATTAGTTAATGCGCAATCACTATGCGCCATTAAAGTAAATCAAATGACATCCACCTGCTTAATCACACTTTGTTTGAGGGAAACATACTAAACTATAGATGATTAAAAACTGATTATCCACTCTCCTAACAACATATAAACTATACGATTAACCTTTCTCTAGTATCAACCAAAAAAAAAAATAGTTGAATCCACTAAAACTTGTTTATTCATCAACCCCATGGCAGACATAATAACAATATAATATTAATCATGGCCTCAAACAATTTGTATTTTACTAAGTATATAACTTTTGATAAGGATATTCCAACTTTGTAATCCCTCATAAAGCACCATTAAGTGCAAAGTGGCTCCTCTTTTGGCATTCCACCATTCCTAATTATTAGAAATGACAATCATTTTCGGAGTATTTATTACTCTATTAACTCAAAAAATTAACTTTTCTATTAAAGATCAATCTGAATCAAAGTATGAAGTGATGGTTAAAAGTTAAAACTCAATAATTGGAATGAGTCTGCGCTACACCAAGACGTAGGAGAAGTAGTGTAATTTATAAGCCTAACCAAATGTTGGAGATATAGTCAACTTTATAAGCTTAATGAGGTTCCATTTTAAAATTAATTGACATTTAAGGGAATAGTTCTTTAACTTGTAAACTGATAAAACTCTCCTCTCATCTACCCATGTGAGATATTCACGCGTGTGAATTTTCACAATGGACAAGCATGTAGGCTATACACAACTTGTAGGCTTGAAACACGGTCTCTCAAATCTTGTGGTGAAATCCCACACGTGAGAATATTATTCTATCAAGATTTGAATATGGATGTTAAAGTCATGGAAGAAAGCTCTGATAACTTATTAGAGGATCATCTCAATTAAAAGTGTAGTGTATGCGATGTTAGAAACCTAATAACTGGTTCTTATAACGACAATATTTTCTAATTTATATATCGATTCACGGACAACGAAGCCAATTTAAATTATATTTCCTATCCCAAATCAAAGTACCAAACCCATCTTCCCCTAGTTACAATTTACAACGTACCCACGAGATTTCATTAGCGAAGGCAGATTAGTCAAAAAATAAATGATTAGTAAATGTCGTTTGCGAAGGCAGATTCAATAA
>JAOWBH010142576.1:0-13195 GCA_028566215.1 Silene coronaria | reverse complement strand
TAATTAAAACCCCTTATTATTACCCTTTAATTACTCATTAAACTAATTAAAACTACTAATTAAATTAACCCACAAAACCCCCCAAAAGTAAGGGTTTGAAATAAAAGGAAGAGATCTAAGCTTACAAGGTGAAATAAACAAAGGAAAGATGAACCATCTTCAATTACAAGCTTAGCATCCATGGTGGAGGGTTTTAGGAGAGTTTTAGAGAGGGGAGAGGGGTAGAGAGAGGTTTAGGGTTTGAGAAATGAAGGAAAATTTGAAGAAAGAAGCTTATATACCAAGGCTCAACAACACAAAGCCAACACGCGCAAAATAGATCTGAAACGTGAGACACTCGGTTGAGTGCTCGAGGCACTCGGTCGATTAATCGTCTCACTCGGTCGAGTGTTACGATTCACTCGGCCGAGTGGAAGGAGGATCAGAAATTCTACCCAATGTTCACTCGGTCAAGGCACTCGGTCGAGTGCATGGCTACTCGGTCGAGTGCATGGCTACTCGGTCGAGTGCATGGCTACTCGGTCAAGTGCCTTTTCTTAATTGGTCGAGTGCACGACAACAAAAATGCGGGGTATTACAACTACTAATGTCAAAAGAAGTCTAATACACAGTCAAACTAACAAAAGAAAGTGGCGACACTAATGATGGACCGCTCCTAAGCCTCCAAATCCTAAATGAGATGCATATGAATAACTATCAAGCCACTGCTCCCCATATGAGCGGAAAGCATTATATGGATTGACACAGTTTCCACAAACAAGGTTAGCTTTGCTAATAAAATCAATACATGTGAAGTGATATGAAATGCAAGGAAAGTGCAAACAAAAGAAAAGGACTTTACCGTAACACCACATCTCCTCCAATCAACCTGGTAATGGCATCGCGACGCCGTCACCCACAACCCGGACCTCAATCATAAAACAAGTATCGAGACGCACCCAAGTACGGGCCCAGACGCTAACTGGATTCCTGCCCAACGTTGCGACGCATCGCAAGTCTCTCTGTACTCAAGTCATAAATGTGCACATCCCTATTAGGGTGGAAAAACCTAATAGGCGACCGAAGCGTTTGAGGGTCTCCCGAACCGTCTTACGTCTACTCAACAACCAACTTCCTCCAAACCTAATTACCATCTCAAGGTATGCCAAACATACTTTGGTACCCACATGAACATATTATGCAATTACACATAAAACATGAAATCAAGCTTATAAATCATAAAGCTTTTCAACAATCATATGATATGCAACCAAAAGCCACAATAACCATTATTCCTCTTCTATTCATCAAGATATGTGAATATCCTCATTTCCTCATTCTACAAACATGATACATTAATATAAACATGAATGAATCATCCTAACATGTAACAATGCATCTAAGATGAATAATTACATTTAAAAGACAAGCAATCAACAAAGCTAAGTAGGGAGAATTCCTAGCTAAAGTAAATCTCCCAAATACAAGCTCTACTTGAAAGTTTCCTCTACAAAGTTTCCTCTTACAAATATTAAGAGATAACCACCACAAATACATTCTAAATACTAGTTAACCATAATAAACCTTAATTACTCAACCTTAATATTATTAACTTAATTGAAATCCCACAAAAACCCCCAACTCACATAGATCTATAATAATGTATGAAGATTAAGAAAAAGGAAATAAAAATGGAGGCTTAGCAACACAAAGGACAAGAGTGGTGAAGATGTGAGAGCAAAAACCTTGAGTTTGGATGAGAAATCTTGAAGGATAAGGTTAGGTGGATTGTTTGTGTGGTTTAAGATACGAAAAAAGGGTGATGTGGGGTGGTATGTGTAAGAAGAAAATTAGAAAATAGGTTTAGTCACATGTCCCTATCAAGGGCTTCACTTCATTCACGCTGAAAACTGAGCAGCAATCACTCGGTCGAGTGCCAGCCCCTACTCGATCGAGTGTCACATCTCACTCGGCCGAGTGACAAAATTTCAGGAATATTTTTCCCACTGGTACTCGGTCGGTCACTCGGTCGAGTGCCCTGCTGTACTCGGCCGAGTGTGCAGTCTCATTGATTCGGGGTATTACAGTCTTCCCCTGTTAAAACGAACTTCGTCCTCAAAGTTCACACCCAACTCTAACGTGTTTCTCTAAGTCCCACTACCTAAGGTGTTCATAACTACCAAGACATAAGCGACTAATGATTATGTATTCGGAGTAAACTATTTACATAAAAAGTTTTGTATTTGCGTGCTCGCTAATTTGTATTTGTGTACTCACTTCGTCCCTCTAAAAACATGTTTACGACCTTGTAACCGACTCATACCTGCTCGAAAAGGTGCGGATATCGATCCTTCATGGCCTCCTCTCCATCCCACGTTGCTTCTTCTACTTGGTGATTAGACCAAAGAACTTTCACTAAGGTCGTTTCCACATGCCTAGTCTTTCTCACCATCCGGTCTAGGATCTTCTTAGGAGTCTCCACATAGGTCAAGGCATCATCCAACTTGATGTTTTCTGCTTCAAGAACATGATAAGGGTCATTTACATATTTCCGTAGTTGAGACACGTGGAATACAATGTGCACTCGCTTCAAGGCCGGGGAAGTGCCAAATGGTAGGCCACCTCCCCAACTCTTGCTAAGATCTCGTAAGAACCGATGAACTTTTGACTTAGCTTGCCTCTTTTCCCAAACCTCATCACCCCTCTCATGGGTGAGACTTTAAGTAGTACCTTCATTACCTTGCCTCCCACCGCAAATTCAATGTTGCTCCTCCTCAAGTCGGCATAACTCTTTTGTCTATCTTGTGATGCCCTCATCTTCTCCCGGATTATACGAACTTGATCAATCATATCTTGAATCATTTGGGGTCCTAAAATGATGGCTTCAGTACTATCATCCCAACAAATTGGGCTTTTACATTTCTTTCTATAAAGAGCTTCAAAGGGTGACATGCCAATACTTACATGGTAGCCATTGTTGTATGAGAACTCTATCCAATCAAGCATTTCCTCCCATGAGCCACCGAACTCCATGACACACGCCCTCAACATGTTTTCTAGTGTTTGGATCGTCCTCTCCGTTTGCCCATCCGTCGCCTGGTGAAACGCCGTAATCATCTTCAATTTGTTGCCCAAGGAGTCTTACAACTCTTGCCAAAACCTAGAGATGAACTTCGAATCCCTAGCCGATACTATGTCCTTGGTTACTGCATGCAATTTCAACACGTTTTTCCGATATGCATTTGCCAACTCCACCTTACTCTATGTGTCCTTCATTGGTATGAAGTGTCGACTTTGTTAGTCTATCCACGATCACCCAAATCATATTATTCCCTTTTTGTGTCCTTGGTAATCCAACTATAAAGTTCATGGATATCAAATCCCATTTCCATTCTGGTATCTCTAGGGATTGAATCTTCCATTGTAGTCTCCTGTGCTCCCCTTTTACCCTTTGAGACATCAAACATCTCGCTACGAACTCTGCCACTTCCTTCTTCATTCACGGCCACCAAAAAGTCTTCTTTAGGTCCTTTTATAACTTGTCACCACCCATATGGATTTAATACGGGGTGTTCTGAGCTTCATTCATAATCTTGTTTTTCATCTCTTCATCATTTGGAATGCACCATCTACCTTTGAATCTAAGGCTCTCATCCTCATGCACTTCAAACCTTGATATGTCACCCCTTCCCAAGGCGTCCTTCCATTCATTAATCTTCGAGTTTGGTGGGTTGCTTCTCTCGGATCTCTTCATATAGTGCAGGCTCCAAAGTCAAGTCACCAATTTCGTTCCCTCTTTGTGTTACATGGATACCCATATTTTCCACCTCTTCCCTTAGCTTCATCATGGATAAGGCGGTACACAAAGAGTGTACCGACTTACGACTCAAAGCGCCGGCCACCACATTTGCCTTCCCTTCATAGTAAATTATCTCCATATCATAATCTCCAATAAGTTCAACACACCTTCTTTGCCTCATATTAAACTCCTTTTGGGTATAAATTGTAATGCCCCGGAAAGCAGACAGATAGCTCAAAATAAATCTTTTTATTTATAGTAATGGTAGCAGAATTACAAGGGCGTTACCACCGTATTTCCCTTCAAGAAAATACAAGGATTATACAACAATATAAAAATAAAATACATTCTATTAACTCATTTCTTTATTTAAGTCCCTCACACTTGACCATCCCTTTATACTTGTACCTGGAAAAAAATAAAAGTAACGGAATCAGCCAACCACAGGCTGAGTATGACTCCGGTCACCTCCACCGGCCCTACTTTCCTTGTTTTAATATCTTACTCCATTAACGTCTCACAAGTATATAATAAGTCATATGAACATAGTCGGATAATTATACAATGTCTGTGCCACATGTATTCTCACAATTTCAATAACCTTATATAGATATTTCGCTTCAAATATATAACGGTTTACCATTACTGAAACAAGAGACATTACGGAGTCGAAACTCCTCCGGCCTAAGTCAACCCCCATGTACATAGTATAAGAAATCCGGGCCTAAGGCGACCCATCTCGGTCATTGTCGGATAATCATCATTATCATTCATATGAGGTCATATATACCTCCCCCTTCCATGTAAACAGGACATAATAATGTCATCTCTTTCCAATAATCGTATCCTGAATGTTATAATTGGCCAATAATACATTATAACAAAAGCATTTACACGATAGTCATATGTTCATACAAAGACAAATCATTAAAATATGTGAGCAGTATGACAATCCTAATATGAAATTAACAATAAAACTAATATAACCGATTATTTCTAATGTCTTATTTCAATGTTAAACATTTAATTTTATCAACGAAGGGTCCCAAAATCACAACTTATTATTAGTAATTATGGGTAAATAATAATTAGAGGCACATTCTTCCGATGTTAGCTTCTTTCGTTTGTGTTGATATATAAAACGAAGGAAATGTGATTGAGTGGCTATTTATAGCCAAATTTCCTTGGCTACCAAGAATAATCACAAATACATAGCATATATACGTGAGTCAATGGCTAAAAGCCTCTTAGAAGGACACGTCATACAAATTTAAAGAAATAAACTTTGCTTTGACTTGTTTCCACAAGCTACGTGGCCTTCATGGGCTAATACAATCTGTTTTGGCCCGTCCCTCTTACAAGCGTCTATTCGATATTACTTATATTAGTGCCTCGATATTCAGAGTATTATCACTAGACTATTAATAAAACTCATAAATTTAATGATTTACCTTTTTTTTTTTTCCGGGTATTACATTCTACCCTCATTAAAATAAGTTTTGTCCCGAAACTTGAAAATGGAAAATAGAAAAGCTAAAACTTTGTTTTTTTGAAAACGATAGAAAATTATAAGAATTTGATTTAACAAAAGACTTTTAATCACATTTATTGAATTAGTAAAAAGCTATGTCTTATATAATGGAAGGAAGTAATTCCCATCGCGAACAAGAATTAAAGTAATCAAATTCCATGATAAACTCAAATCATGTGCTAGTAGGAGCTGAACCAATTCCTAGCATCCCAACAACCGCATAAAGCCAAAGAAAGACGAAAATTTAAAATTTCATTATCAAATTGTTAGTAAAGATAATTTTTTTATTTTTTTAAATATACAACATAAAATTTTGAAAATACCAAAGACTGACTTGAACTAGTTAAAATTTTTCATAATAAGTGAAACAATTTAAGTATCAAAACTTCGAAATCACGAGAATAACACCAAGATCTAATAAGCTTAAGGCAAGGAGTATAATTCATAAAGGTCGAACGTCCCGAAACATGCTTAACGTATCTCACCCCTATAAATACGTCTATACATTATAAGAATGGCAACTCGACGCAATGCACACATAAGAAAACAAATAAAAGACCTAAACAATACGTTATTAAAGCAATGTACGAATTAGTAACAAATAACTTAAACAAGTAATCCTAGCCATTTTATATCAGTAAGTCTTGCTTGCGACGGGTCGGATTTTGTGACGGGTCGTTTGTGAGAGGAAATGAGTAGAGGGGACAAAGGAGGATCCCCCATGTGCTTCTCCACTCAAGGCAAATGGGTATTTTGTGAGGGGATATGGTATCCGTCACTTATTTGTGACGGATACCTTCCGTCACAAATAAGATTTTGCCTTTTCTGATATTATACAAATAAAATAAATTCACATCTACCGAAATTCCACTAAATTTCAATTGATCTACTTAATCTTGAATTTTGACATTTGCTCATTTTAATTACACTGAAAACTAAAGTTTTACTTCGGTTACTTAAGCTACTATATAGTCACATTTCGCATATATAAACTAATGACCTTTTAAAGCTACTCCCTCTGGATAATTTAATTGACGATATTTGTCTTAAGTCACAAATTTCTGTAGCTGAGTCACGTTCTCTTTGTAGCGATTTCGACGTTGAAAGTTTTAAAGATCAAAGTAACTAAATTATTCAAATTTTAGGGATAACAAAGGGAAATTTCTCTATTTTGTTTCAACCTCTCTTAAGCTTATATACCCAACAAATGTAAATGAGACATTTATGCCTAAAATGAAGCTAATGACAGCAAATGTTGTTAATTTAGGATTATTTGTATGTAGTCTAATATGAATATTAAATTTATGTTTTTGATATAAATGTGAAATCTAAAATTAAATAGCCGAACATTATTCAATGATGAGATAACATCAAAGCAAGCACGTGGGTTTGAGTTAAGACCCTAAAACCTTGTTCTGTTCACCACATGACCAACTTTCCTATCTCATTCTTTTGTCCCTTTTCCTTCATTCTTAAACTTCACAAATTCTCACTTGTGATGGGTATATCCATCGCAAGCTTATCCATCGCAAGCTGACGACGAGTCAAGTTATACCCAATGTTGTCAGGATTGAGATTCTACTTTGGATCGATGGAGTGGGTAAGATCGAGTCGGTAGAATCGGTTCGTAAAATCGTAAGATTCTACAAATTCACTAAATATAGTTTTTTATTTCGTAAAAATATATAATTAAAGGTCAAAATACTTATCTACTAATATTTTTTTTCATAAAATATTGATAATTAATAATTTTAATATCATTGTATAAACATGTTTCTAAAACTTGCACGAAATTTGAGTTTTACGATGTCATTATATAAAATACATATTAGTTTTTTTACTATGAAATCGGATCGTAAGATCGTATTATGATCTTACCTTCAGGAATTTTCAAATTTATAGGATCGTAAGATTCTACAACCCTGATAGAATCGTAAGATCTAGGATCGGTCAAACATTTTTAGATCGTAAAATCGTAGAATCGAATCGGGATTCTGACAATAATGGTTAGAACACTGTATACTAACATAGTTTGTATATAAGCTCATCTGTAAACATTGTTTCATAAGTTAATCATACAAACATTTCTATTTACTCATTTCTCTTTCTATCTCTAAAACCTAAACCTAATTTCTTCAATCTGCATCAATGTCTTCCGTGAACTCCATTAATGGAGCTTCATTATTTCTCTGAGTATCAATTTCACATGGTATCAGAGCAGAAATTTGATCGATTCTGCTAATTGTTTTTGTTTAATCCTTCAATTAAAATCAAAAAAATTAGTTCCATACTTCCGCTTCGTTCAAATTCGATTCTCTCGTTCTTCACTCTTTTCCGATTTCGTTCTATTTATGAAAACAACAAAATCACAATCACTTCTTCAAATAAGCAATGGTGATTGAAGATTCATCGATTTCTTCTGGAGATGCTTCATAGCAATCCGTATGATAATCCGCTTTTCCTCGCAAATTCCGATTCTCCGGAGATGATTTTTGGAAATTTAGATTTCAACGGAAAAAACTTATTGTCTTGGAGTAGGTTTGTTGCAATGGCGCTCGGAACGAAGAATAAACAAGGATTCCTCACCGGAGCCGTCGCCATGCATGCGCTCAACTCTTCGAAGCACTCGCTATGGATGCGTTGTGATTACATGGTGAGATGATGGCTTCTTAACTCTATCATTCCATCGCTTAAAGACAACTTCATGACCTATAATTCAGCTAAAAGTCTTTGGACTGACATCTGCGAAAGGTACGGTCAATCTAATGCTCTATTGCTTTATCAATTAAAGAAAGAATTGAAGAATGTGTCACAAGAAAATTCCTCTGTTGTTGAATATTTCACTACTTTGAAGCGATATTGGGATGATATAGATGACTTAGAGGTTGTTCCTGAATGTGATTGCGGTGTTATGAGCAAGTGCACTTGTAATCTGTATACGAAGTTGCATGATATGTCTGTTCAGGAGAAGGTTTTGGCTTTCCTCATGGGTTTAAGTGATGTATATGAGCATCCTAGGTCTAATATTCTTGCTATGGATCCTCTTCCCCCTCTCAACAAAGTTTATTCTATTATTCAACAAATTGAGAGTTAGAAGATGTATTCTAGTGTTATTGTTCCTGCACAAGATGCTAGTGCTTTGAATGCACAAGGTCCTAGGAAGAAGGATGGAAATAAGAAGCCTAAGAAAGATGATAAAAGAGTATGTGCTCACTGTGGCAAGAAAGGTCATCTTGTTAATTCTTGCTTCATTCTGTATCTTGAGTTGAAACAGAAATTTCTTGCTCGGTTTTTTGGTAATGCTGCTGGCTTTCCTGATGATGATGGTGCACAGGGAGATAAACCTGTGTATCCTAATGTTGCTCATGTTGCTACTTCTCAGTCCATGTTTCCTAATGCTACTCCTCAGTTTTATCAAGAATATCAGGGTTTTCATACTCCTCAGTTTCATCCAGGATATCAAGGTCCATCCACTTCTCAATTTCATCCAGGTCCATTCACTTCTCAGTACTATCTTGGTCCATCGACTTCTCAGTTTAATCAGCAGCAGGTTCAGCCTGTTCAGATCAATCCTGTCATGCTCACTGCTCTTTACAATCATATGATGCAAGTTGCACAAGTGAAAGTTGACAATCCAATTGATATGTCAGATGCCTTTGTGAACTTTGCAGGTATTTCTCTTACTTCTAGTAAGATTCATGATTCTTGCCATGATTGCTGGATAGTTGATTCTGGAGCCACTGATCACATGACTGGTTGTAGACATTTGTTTGATAGACTTCAATTGCTTGCTAGACCTATTATAATAGGCTTGCCAGATGGTTCCACTCAAGCTGTGACACATGGGGGGAATAACACTCTTAAATCTGGGATTATACTATACAATCCTTTGTATGTTCCAGTTTTTAAGCATAATTTGCTGTCAGTTGGTAGACTTCTTGCTACCACTGGTTTGCTAATTAGATTTTCTGTGGATAAATGTGTTATCTAGGGCCCTGTTTCTAAACAACTTGTTGATGTTGCTGTATAAGATAGAGGCTTGTACAAGCTTCATGCTGCAAGATCTACTGGTGCTAAGCATTTGGCTCATGCTACTATTTCCCTTTCTGCAAATAAGATATCTGATTGTAGTAATAATCGGTCCATAGGTTGTAAGAAGCATGTGAATATTGATGTAATGCATGCTAAATTAGGGCATACTTCTTTGTCCAAGATGCAACATATAGATGACAATGCTTGTAAGGATATGAATCATTATGATTGTGAGACCTGTCTACAGGCAAAGTTGCATAGATCTCCTTTCCCTAGAAGCACTAATAGAGCAGCTTGTAAGTTTGAATTGATTCATGTAGATCTTTGGGGAGCTTATAAAACTGCTACTATTAATGGTGCACATTATTTCTTTACCATTGTTGATGATCATACCAGGGTTACCTGGACTTTTTTTTGTTAAAATTCAAAACTCAAGTTGCTTCTGTTTTAGAAGGTTTCTTTGCTCAAGTCGAGAATTTCTATAATTCTAGTGTTAAAATTCTTAGAAGTGACAATGGAACTGAAGTTGCCCAGGATACTTGTCTAGGGTTATTGCATAAAAAAGGGATAGTTCACCATAAAAGTGTGTCAGGCACCCCTTAACAAAATGGTAGAGTTGAGAGAAAACATAGACATCTAGTTGAGACAGCTAGGACCATGTTACTCTAGAGCAAGCTACCTAAGAGGTTTTGGGGAGAGAGTTTATTGACAGCCACTTATGTCATTAATAAACTTCTTACCTTGGTCCTTGACTGGAAGAGTCCATATGAAGTCTTGATGGGAAAGTTACCCACTTATGATGAGTTAAGAATATTTGGTTGTCTTTGCTATACACCTCTCATTCTTGGTAATAAAGATAAGTTTGCTTCTAGAGAAAGAAAGTGTGTGTTTTTAGGGTATCCTTTTAATCAAAAGGCTTATAAGCTTTATGATTTAGAGGCAAATAAGATCATAATCAGTAGAGATGTTGTATTTATGAAAGGCAAATTTCCTTTTAGTCTACCTGTTTCTTCTGGTAATGCTCTCATTCCTCACATCTCTAGATCTCAGGTTGATGATGATTAGTTTATATCTCCCAAATTTTCTACTCCTGTCACCACTAACAATTCCAATACTTCATCAGTTGTTAATAATTCTCCAAATATGAATACTTCCTCAAATATTAATAATTCTCCAAATTTCAATACAGCTAGTATTCCATATAGTAATAATGATACACCTTCTAATAATCAAGAATAAATTGTGCCAAGACAGTCTATGAGACAAAGAATACTTTCTTCCAGATTGCAAAACTTTGTTCCACCCAAAATTAGAACCATCCCGCCTAGTGTTGGTCAATCTTCCTCATCATTTTATGTTTTTGATACTACTAGTCATCCCCTTGCTTTGCAAGCTTCACTCAATGCTGTACTTCAAACTCTTGAACCCTACACTTACTCTCAAGCCCAATTTGATCCTAACTGGGTACTGGCCATGGACAACGAATTACAAGCCTTTGAGGCCAATGGTACCTGGGATTTGGTAAGTCTTCCTGCTGGATTCAATGCCATAGGATCTAAGTGGGTATATAAAGTCAAATTCAGGCCTGATGGGTTAGTGGAGAGGCATAAAGCTCGTTTAGTAGCCAAAGGTTACAGTCAAGTAGAGGGTTAGGATTATAAACATACCTTCTCCCCTGTTGCAAAGTTTGTTACAGTAAAAGTTCTTTTAGCTGTTGCAGCAGCCAAACAATAAAGTATTCATCAATTAGATATAAACAATGCTTTCTTACATGGTTTTTTGGAAGAAGATGTGTACTTGTTTCCCCCTGAAGGTTATAGAAAAGCTTTACCAGAGCAAGTGTGCAAATTGAAAAGGTTCATGTATGGGTTGAAATAGGCCTCCATGAAATGGAACTTGGAGTTGACAAAACTACTTTTATCTCATGATTTTGTTCAATCCAAGAGTGATTACTCATTGTTTGTGAGAAATGAAAATGGGTTAATAATCATTGTTCTAGTCTATGTAGATGATCTTCTTATTACTGGTAATCATGCCAATTTTATCTCTATTCTCAAGAAATCTCTAGACCAAGCATTCACTATTAAAGACTTAGGTCTCATCAGGTACTTCTTGGGTTTAGAGGTGTTACAATCATCTGAGGGTATTCTTTTGAATCAGAGAAAGTATGTTCTTGATATTTTGAAGGACAGTGGGATGCAAGATGCAAAATCCACTGAGTTTCCTCTTCCCAGGGGTTTACATTTATCCATTGATGATGGAGTACTTTTGGAGGATCCTGAAGTATATAGGAGGTTGGTAGGGAGGCTTTTGTATCTTAACCTTACCAGACCTAATCTTTCTTATACAGTTTAGAATCTACGTCAGTTTTTGAGTGTTCCTAGAGAGCAACATTATCAGGCTGCTCTGCATGTTGTGAGGTATCTTAGAGGGATAGTTGAGGCAGCATTATTCTATCCATCTGACAACCACTTGACTGTTAGGGCATATTGTGATGCTGATTGGGGAGCCTGCACTTACAGTTGCAAGTCTCTAACATGTCATTGTGTTTTCTTGGGAAATCCACTTATCTATTGGAAAACAAAAAAGCAAAAAACTGTTTCAAAAAGCTCTGCAGAGTCTGAATATAGAGCCATGTCATATACTGCTTCAGAGATAGTTTGGATCAAGGCCTTGTTACAGGATTTCTGCATTACAGTTCCACTTCCAATACAGCTTCACTGTGATAATAAAGCTGCCGAACATATTGTAGCAAACCCTATGTTTCACGAACGTACCATGCATATTAATATAAACTGTCATTACATTAGAGAAAAAATACAAGAATGGTTATTATCTACAGTTCATGTCAAATCTAGTATGCAGTTTGCTAATCTTATGACTAAAGCCATGGGTTCACAACAACATCATTTTTTGGCATCCAAGTTGGGTTTGCACTTCAGTCCCTTTCATAAACATCCAACTTGAGGAGGGGTTGTGAAACAAGAGGATGAAGATGCTGGTGATAACTCCAGAAGATTCTAGAGGCTTCCATTTGGTGACAGTTGTCTTATAACTAACTTTGACTAATGTAACTGCTTTAACTTAAGTTGTTAGAACACTGTATACTAACATTGTTTGTATATAAGCTCATCTGTAAACATTGTTTCATAAGTTAATCATACAAACATTTCTATTTACTTCTTTCTCTTACTATCTCTAAAACCTAAACCTAATTTCTTCAATCTGCATCAATGTCTTCCATGAATTCCATTAATGGAGCTTCATTATTTCTCTGAGTATCAATTTCACAGCACAAGAAATAAGAAATTAATTTTGGACCACACAAAACACTCTACCCCACATGCAATTAAATTTGGACCACATATAACATTTCAAAAAAGGAAAGAGGGAAGAAAATCCGACTAGCTTCAAAAAGGAAAAAGAGAAGAAATGACTGACTAGGAGTAAGTAATTAACTTTATAAAATCAAAGAGATTTCATTGAGTAACACAATTGGAATAGTAGGACTAAGGTTTAGTTCTTTATTGTAGAATTGTGCTTAATTGGACTGAATTAGTGCAAATCCCGTGCTAATGTCCGGTATTTAAACTTAGAATGTGTTGTATACAAATCTTAATAATTAAAAAATGGTAATAAGCAAAACGATAGTTATTACGTGAGACAGCCTTATACTATGAGACAATTCTGATTTCTGTAGCAGGAGGACGTGAGGGCAACAACTCACAGCTCAGGCCAAGTCATCGGTCCCACTGATCTGACTGTGACACTCCAACAAGCTTACAACCAACTTTGGAGGCCAACGACTCACAGCACAGGCCCAGTCATTCGCTGCCACCACGGCCAGCTAAGAG
>JAOWBH010142565.1:0-13195 GCA_028566215.1 Silene coronaria | reverse complement strand
GAACCGAACCTAACCGAACCCGTCACTGACCCGACACAACCCGAACCCGTTATGACCCGACCCGCTTTGACCCGACCCGAGTGACCCGATTGTCACCTCTAGCTGCCAACCATGTCTATTAAGGGATTAAGGCTATACTATTACTTGTAGAGACTATAAGTAGACTAATACCTACATCATTTTAAACCACTACATTTACATACATACATACATACATACATACCGAGTATGGTAAAACTTTATTATAATGAAATGGTAGCAACTTTTTTGGTTGCCTTCTTTGTCCTTCATGCCCTTACGGCTACTGCCCAATCATCGTCACCAGGTATCAACTACCTCTATCGTATTCACTATTCAGCTAGCATAGTTCGTTATACTTGTTTTTGTAAATTATGTTTACGTTGCCTCTGCTATTTCAATTTTATTTTCCTTTCTCAAACTACGTTTTATAACAAAATTATAGGTCTAAGGATACACTGAAAAATTATGTGCGTAATCGACTAATGAAAATTGATGAATTTGGTAGAATTTAGGGAGAAATGTATACTTCATAAAAGGGTAGTTGTTTGATCATCCCTCCCACTCCTCTTATTTACCCTACAAGCCTACATTAATCGCAAATTCTAGCCTTAATTAATTGTTAAGACGTACGCTTACAATCGATTTAAATAATATTAAAATGCAAAGGGGATTATGTGAGAGGTCTTAACTTAAGACTATTTGAAACAAGACCCACTGTTAATAATTAATAGGCAAACAACACAAATAAGTCCCAACAAATGGAAAAAACACGTTCCTAGCTAGCAGTAGTTAGTTAAACCTCATTATTACTAACCAGATACGGAGTATAAAGATTATTTTAAATACACTGTTATTTTAAACTTAGAACATGCTTAAATAAGAATTCTAATTGATCTGTATGTGTACTAACCTTGATTATATATTCTGGTTTAATTAATAGGTAGAGTGAAGTGCATATCGGAAAAGATCGAGGAAAGTAGTTTGTCCAAGCCATGCAAGGAGAAATTGTAACTCGATCGAGTCCGGGCCACTCGGTCGAGTTTCTTAGTCACTCGGCCGAGTTGCTCGACTCCAGTAACAAATTGAGATTCTGCCATGAGCCTACTCGGTCGAATGTCAACGTAACTCGGCCGAGTTGGCCTAACTCGGTCGAGTGAACGCTATCAACTCGGCCGAGCTTACCTCGAAAATTCATTTTTCACGCCAAGTTAATGTTTCATGCCAACATTACGAAAATCATATACGAGACCTGCATAACTCACTCATAACCAGTAACATATTCAACAACCAATGTTCGCAAATAATTCAACATAAAAGCACGTTATTAGCCCAAGTATTCACGACCAAACACCGGCCTTATGGCCATACATCACAAACCGATATAATGTTTTAATGCCAAATATCAAACAAATAACCAATAACATAACGTCTCATAAAAGAATAATCATCAGTAAATGCGGCTCACTGGCCGTCCCCGCCATCATCCTCTATATCATCTACTGCTGTCCCGGATGTGCCTGCTCCATCACAATAGTCACAGAATAGCCATCTGCCCTGCTCATCCAGCTGACTCCCCCAGTTTCCACCCCATGGACCGGTGAGGCTCCTATAGCTGGGCTGAATCGCGTTCCAAGCTTCCCAGGTTGTCCCGTAAGCCTGGAACACTCTACTGTCGTCGCCCAGTTCGGTCCACCAAATGGATTTGGCACCCTCAACGCCTATGTTCTGTCAATAAGACACCTCCTAAAGGTTCCTCATCACGAGAGTGTTGCTCAACCTCTCAGTGAGCTCACTGATCTGCATCCGGGGATCATGACCTGTCGAGTACGACGCATAAGGGTAGTACGAGGGCTGCTGCTGCTGATAAGGGTCGGATGGGTAACTCTCAGGCATAAAGGATGTCCCCGATGCGGGCTCTCGGGTCTCACGAACTTCCCGAGGTCCCCGCGACATCGCAGTGGGTCGGACACGCAGTCCCGCAACCGGGCCAAGCTCAGAGAGTGAGTGGAGGAACTCCTCTCGAATCAAGTACTGTGCGGGTGGTCCCTCCTCCTCGTCCTCAGCCTGGCCCAGGTGATCAATCTCAGGAAGGGCCTCCGGGTTACGTAATATCATATAACTAAACTCCCTAACTTTCCAAGCTAATCTCCCATTAGATAATACCACCAACCAGTTGTTGGTGATAAGGTACTCGCGGTCAAGGGTGGGGACACCACCGAACATATCCTGAAGACTGGCGTCAGGCTCAAAGTCGGCTAAATGCTGGGCTAGACGGGTCACTATGGCCCCGCAAGAAAGGATACAGTGCTCCATCTTGGCCATCTGACTAAGGGTCTCACAGACGATGGCCGGAGCACTAAAATAGATCGGGGCTCTCCGGTAAGGGTTAAGATAGGAGGCCAAGAGGGTCACCTCCATCGAGTTGAGTTTGCTCACATCCTCTCTCCCGTAGAGGAGACAAGTGAACAACCTAAGGGCGACTCGATGTACGATATGCTGAACGTCATTGATTAACATAGAACTAGAGTTGGTAACCCTCCCAGTGATCAAAGGAATAAATTCCACTGCTCTACCCATACCCATCACCGTGGTCAAATATTCCCGTCTAGGCCTCTCCAACCCGAGGTACCCACCAAACTGAACCATGGGTCAGATCAAAATCCCGGTTAAGAAGCCGGAAACTCACTTTCCCCTCTTCCTTCCTATACTTGAAGGCACTCAGGAACTCCAATGTCAAGAAATCATAGGACTTCCTACACAACATGAATAGACCCTCCAAACCTAGTATCTCAAAAATGTGACTGGCATCCCTCTCAATGTCTAATTCATCAAGGATGGTGTGATTGACACACCGGGTCGGTCTCCTAGGTACACTCAATAAGGCTATGAATCGGTTCCTCTGAGTATGGCTCCTAAAGACTACTTGAGGATAAGCCTCAAGCGGGGGTACAACAGGTACATTACTCGGTTCCCCACGCTCAAGGTTCACATTGGCTCGGCTTCTCCTGGAAGTCCCTCTTTGAACACGCGGCATCTGCAAATCAACAAGAATTTCCAACAATCCCCAAATAAGAACAAATATAATCAAGGTAATGGTAACCCGCGACGGTCTCTCATACACTATCTAACAACCTACACCGGTTCAAGGCATTAACTGGGGTCAAACAACAACACAAATTTAGTCAGGACCAACAAGGTTTGAGGAAATTCCATAGCACGAGACGGTTTTACAATTTCAAGGTTCGAACTAGCACAATAACCCTAAGTTTCCGGGTACAAAGTTGCTATTATGGTCACAATGAAGGTCAATTAATCAACTACTAATAGGCCAAGGAAAGGGAACAATAATCCTACCATACTAACCAAGTTCTAAAAATCTATGGGAAGGCAAAAACTGATTTCTAATAGAAAATAATCCAACAAAGGATCGGAAACCGTTACCTTGAGAAGTAGTAGGTAATAGGGAAGAAGATCGGAAGTGAAGGGATGATTCTAGCCTTTAATGGCACAAAAGAATTCCAAGGAATTGAAGAGGAAGTGTTTATGGAGGTTTTAGAGAAGGAAATAACCGTGTAAAATAAGAAAATTTGGTTCAGGATGTATTTATAGGAGTTTCGGGATTTTCGGATTCTCAGGATCACTCGGTCGAGTTGACTCGGCACTCGGTCGAGTTGCCTCAATTCGGCCGAATTACTTTTTCACTCGGCCGAGTGGTGCGACTCCATTAGGGTCTGATCCCTCTGATGTTTCAGTACTCGGTCGAGTTACACTTTGACTCGGTCGAGTTGGTGGCACTCGGTAGAGTTGCTAGTTTACTCGATCGAGTGTCTTAAGAAAGAATGATTTTTTTTATTTTGAACGAGTTTAATCCCTGAATCTAAATCATTTGAGTCGGAGTCGGGGCAGATCCCAACCCCGTCTCAGGTTAGAGGCTACACTGATAATCGCATACAACAACTAGTATACTTACCATGAGATCATTCCTACGCAAACAAACAACATTATCAAACCAAACAATAATCAAATCGCATAAATTGCATCACAATAATACGTACACAACAACATGAATCAGAACAAATCAGTACTTCAGCATAACTCCACCCTTCTCCTTCCCTTCACACCCATCCACACTGTGATTGGCTTAAGTGTACCAAGGCCGGGTCCTGGAGTCAGGGTGCCTACTCACCCAAAACCATTAACACATGTCGGGGCTCCAAGTACACATACACCATGTTCATTTTATTAGACTCGCCTAATTCATTGGGTTCAGGTTCCAAAATCGTCGCTCTGTTACCACTTGTAATACCCCATCCTACCGATGAGCCTTCAGCAAGACCTTCCTTGTCAAGATGTGACATTACCATCTCGGTTTCCCGAGGAAGTAAGCATCATCAAAACCATAATGAAACATTATATAAATTATTACAAGTTATTACTGCGGAACCAGAATGTAAATACAACTCATCGAACAACTATCTCAACTATACTAAGTGAGACTCCACGATCCACCTCGTATCCGAGCGCTCTCCAACCGATCCCAAACCAAGCCAGCATCACTACCACTTGCTAGTCTGACTGCTCACCATTTGCCGGCAATATCAAATGGATCACAGCAGAAAACAAAAGAAGAAAGAAAACACGAACAACACCACACACGTCAGTAAACAGTCAATAACATCATACACAAGGTACACAGCAAGATCAACAACCACAGTGAACACCACCGCCAATAACCACACCACACCATCATCACCATCCGGGCCCTGACGCATCAGGTAATCCGCTGCCAGTGGGGGACCACAGCCATTCGCACCTAAGCCCCGCTCGACGCACGAGCGAACCCACTTCATTAATGTGCATATCCCCCTCCGTGATGGGAGTCACGAGGGGCGGATCATGGGGGTGAGACCGTCTCCCAACGGCCCCAGAAACAACCACAACGTCACAACTCCGCCACCAACATCCATCAATATGAATCAACAATCATTAATCAAATCTCATCATCATCGTAACACCATCATCAATAATATAATTAACCAATCATAACATTAATCAAACTAAAGTACTGAGTAGGATAACCTACCTCACGAGAAACTGACATCAGCAAACGAATCGAACAATCCACACATGCAAACATCGGCGACCTACGTGCTAATCCCGTATTCCCCATTCCGAGGTCAAGGCTCCATGAGAAAGGGTAGAAATGATTGAGGGAGAGGTCTGGTAGGGTTTTCGAGAGGAAAGAAAGAAAGAAAGAAATGACGGAAATGATTTCTGTCGCATCCCCGAGTCTTAAAATATCATTTTGGAGTCACAAGGCTCGCCCGAGTAAAACACACACTCGGCCGAGTCGAGGCCACTCGGCCGAGTTAACTCTCACTCGGCCGAGTTGACACAACTCGGTCGAATTCAAACTCTCACAGGCACGAGTAGCATCTCCAAATGACCTCATAAGGTCTGTATTCCAACCAAGGCCCATCAACGGGTGTTTTAGCATGCCGGGTAGTACAACTCCTCAAATGCAGGCTTGTTCAACCTTTCACTGGTTTCTAAGTCTCTCAAATCGGTTATGACCCATGGCGTGCTACGCTATGAGAGGTTACGTAAGGTGATGTGCCGCCGCAAACGCGTGGGTACGCACGTCGCTGGTGGCGTTGATCCACAAAGAGGAGACCAAAGCCAAAGGTGGAATTTGGAAAGAAAAATTGTTCTCCTAAAACACACGAGATCCACTAGATTAGGAGAACAATGCATGAACCATGGATGGAGTGCTCACCCTTCATCCTAATATTCCCAACATAGTGTATTTCTACATTTCATGACGGTTTAATCGTGTTATGGGACTTGGAAGTGGGATCATTGGAAGTTATTAGGAAATGTAGGCCTAATGGTGTCTTTTACTTGGGCGAGTACCAAATTCATAGATCTTCCACTTTAGCCCCGTTCTATTCATTGCTTAAGATGTGACACATTGACAGTGGATTTTGCAGGAATGACATTTGCTTTCTTCTTATTATCCACCTTCACTCAGGCATATAAGAGCGTCAAAAAAATAAATATTAATTAACGCATTTTTAAAGGTTTAGCCTATTAACCCTTTGGAAAACCACATGTATTTTTTTTCCCTCTCTTCTGTCGTAATTTCAAATGTATCACATAATGTAAATTTACATTCACTTAGTTAAGTGAGTACTACACAGTAACATAATGTAGGAAAAAAAAAGAGAAATAGAAACATACATCAGATGTACTACCTTGTATTTTATTTTTTTTTTGAGCATATGTGTATTTTTTCTTGGCTTATTACCTCATACTTTATTTATTTTTAAGCATATATGTATTTTTTTGAGCTTATTATCTCATATTTCATTCGTTTTTTAGCATATGGTATTTTTCTAAGCTTATTAAAGTTTATAAGTTAGATTGTAATTTTTTTTCCGTCAAAATTCAAATTTAACTTAGCTTATATATAATGTTTTTGAGTTTTATTGAAACTTTTTTGAGCTTAATGTTTATGTGAATGAACTCAAAAACTTTATAGTAAAACTCACAATTTTTAAAACAAACTCAAAAACATTAACATAATACTCAGAAACTATATAAATGACAGTAGTATATCAGATGTATAATCCACTTACAGCATAAGGAAGGACCAAGTCCATTAAAGTGAATAAGAGTCCAAGATAAAGCAGCTAATTAATGGGGGGAATTTTTGTTGGTTTAACTAATTAAAAAACTAAGACTAAGCAAATAATAACGTAGATGAATTAAAAGACTCAGATCAAACAAAAATACGCAACTTAATACCAACTAGGTTTGGTGCCCATGCGGAATAATTTCATTATCTAAAAAAAAATATTAAATAAATTGAAATCCGGTCATTATATTATAATATATATTGTTTTGGAAACAGTTGTACCATAGAGTTGCTATTGAAAATAAGATACAAGGGAGAATGATATTTAAAAAGATCAATCTTTGTTTACTTTCGATCGTTCCATCTGTCTTCATTTTAATATAGTTCCAAAGCATCATCTGAGCGACTGAGCTATGCGCTTTTACTGATAAGATTACAAGCTAACAGCTGATCATAACTTGTCGGCTAGATTTGGGAACCGTTGTAGCAACCATGTAACTCCTCTGATAGCAACCTGCGCATTATAATCTTGTGTTCAGGGCAAACAAAGACTTCCCAAACAAAACCATAATAAAATGGTATCAGTATTTACCCTAACTCAGTGTTGGATAATAGTCTTACTATTAGAGCTAAGGGAGAAAAGAAGTGGTTTTAATCCCACATGAGTGAAGTAAGTTTTCTCTTGTTAACAAAACCCACTAGATTTGGGATAAAATTAGATTTGGGATAAGATTATTTGTAATTGTCTGTCAACTGACACAAGATTTCATGTTCTATATAAACACAGCTCTTGTGCAAATTTCAATATCTAATTCTCTTTCTCTTTCTCTTTCTCCATTAAAATTCTGTCTGCGATTTCCGAGTGCTTTGTTGTATCCTTAAGAAGTAAATTTGCCATAACTCTAAAGCAATTTAGTGGGGGCAAATATTACTTTACAGAAAGTGATTTCTGTCACGCCTCAAAGCATTTTCCATACCCACAATTCTAACACTCAGAACCAACAATTTAGTGAACCATGTGTTTTAATCCGTCATAATAGTGACCCAAATTCTGTGAACTTATAATATAAGTTATGCATCTCATTTATTGGTATCATTAAATAAGGTTCGTAAACATAAGTTTGTAGTAATTAATCATTGGAGCATTAACAATAACCCTTGTGTTGAAACACAGAAACACGCTTTCGGATTGACCCATAATGAAATGAATTAGAAATTTACATGAACCTACTGCACAATAAGAAACATGTACAGAGTACACTTAAGTGAACTATGATCTATCACACTTCAAATATAACTTCTGTAACGACGTCTGAAACGGCAAATGTTAGGTTATGTTAGTTAGTAACAAAAGAGCGGTACAATTCATCTACTTACCAAAGCTGATTCCCCAGGCTTAATAGCGGGTTCTACACTGTCACGAGCGTAGCTGTTTCAAGAAACAAATTCAGATTATACAAAACCATCCCGCCAAAAAGTAAACTGAAATCACCTGACAAAGGCTCAACATTGACAGAGCATGTAATCTACTAGCATCATTCTTTCAGTTTCTTGAAATCAGCCAAAAATTGTCAATACTGAACAGGGATTTTAATATGTTAGCGAAAGCGTCTGAATAGTCTTCATTTAAGAAGTCTAAACATGATCGAAATTAAATAATTTCAACTTTGAGTAGTTGTTGCATCATGAATTGTCCACATTTAAGAAGTTGTTGCATCATAAGTCAGCCAATACAAAGTCAAAAATGTAGTGCAGACTTGCAGTATATAATTTCTACTGTCATGAGGCGTAACTGTTTCAAAAACAAATTCAGATTATACGATACCACCCCTCCAAAAGTAAACTAAAATCACCTTACCGACGCTAAAACATTGTACAATTTCAGTCTCTTGAAATCACCCAAAAGTTGTCAATACTGATCAGAGCTTTAATTTGTTAGCAAAAGCTCACGAATTCTCTATTTCTCATTTAAGCAGTCTAAAACATGGTACTTAGTAACTTCAACTCTGATCATAGAAGCCGTTGTTGCATCATAAATGCAACCAATACGACATCAAAACGTACTTGTAATCTCCTTTAAGATGTATACAAAGCATTTATAATGGAATGTAAAACACAACTAGAACCTAAAATAAAAACTTGTTTTATAAAAGTTTTGGCAGTGGATACTTACATTATCTGTCGACTGCCATTTTCTATTGTCAACTGGTAAAAGCTGCAACCTTTACTGAATGGAAAAGCCTTACCCTTCCATTCTGTTATTTTTCTTTCATTGTCAGGAGCTTGCAATGTCCCGATTAATCACAGAAAGCAAAAGTGACAATTATTCGAAAAGTTTACCTAAATGCCATGTCACTCCAACAGCTGATGAATCCTCCTCAGAAATGGCGTCGATCACAAATTGCAAATCTGTGCTGACATAATCAGTGAACTTTCCCAAGAATTCGAGGATAGACTGCAGATAATCATATTTCATTTTGCGAAGATTGTAAAAGAGGATTATTGAAAAATGAATAGGCCACATAAAAAAGAGAAGCAACCACGGATAAGCCATGTCCATTTACATTAAATACTGGTTAGCTCACTCTGGTACAAGTATCAGCCGCGAGTGTTTGTGGAAGTGACCTGGAGCTATGCCTTATGGATTTCGAGTCTGTTACGGTGACTTACTTGGTATACGTGTTTTACAGGCTATCACGTTCACGTATACCCGGGGTTGTAGCCTCGCCTTATACAGGCCCGGTTCTCTGGAGGGGCGGTGGCCTAGGGCCTAAGCCAGAATGGGGCCCATTCTTCTAGGACTTAAAATTAAAATAGTAGGAAAGGAAAAAAAATTGTCTAATTTAGCAAAAGCAAAGCAACGGTTTCCCAATTTCTCACCCTAACTCTTTCTCTCCCGAGTCTACTTTTCCAATACTCAAATTCTCGACTCTTTTCTTCTTTAATTAGAATTTAGAATTTATAAAACTCATCTTCTAATTCTCATGCAACTCTTTTTTAATTTCAACGGGTTATTGTTAATATATATGACTATTGATTAGGCCTCAATTGTAACCTTGAGATTTTAGTAAATATGGTATTAGAGCCTCGTGTTCTTGATAAAAGTTAACGCCTTAATAGTAATCCCCTTTTGCTACTACCACCCACCACCCTTATTCGACCTCCCGCAGCCTCAAGAATTGCGGCAAATCTACTAATAATATTTTGGCCACAACTCCTTCCGTCAATTCACCACCAAAATTATAGATCATCACCCTCTGGCCAAATTAACGCTAAAATTGTGCCATCTTAGAACTAAAATTTGACCACCGACCCTTTGGTCATCACTAAAATTCGGCCAAAATCCCTTTGGGTAATATCTTAATTGGCGAAAGCAAAACCACCCACCCAAAGCCCGTCATGCCTCTGCTCGAAATCTACAATTCCTCTTTCGTTGCACTAAAGAATTGCATTAAACCCACTTCGAATTATGAACACTATTCTTTGGTCACTACCAAATTCGGCTACCATATAAAAATTGTTTTCATTTTTGCACTACCTTGTTAGTCTTCACTATAAATCTAGAATGTGTAAACAACGTAATCGATAACTTATATTTAAAAAAAAAAATAAGTAAAATTGTTTTTTTAAGGGGTCCCGCTTTACACTTTTGCCTAGGGCCTCAAGAAACCCAGGACCGGGCCTACATACTTTGCAATTTATGCTTTCCCTCTTCTGTCAAACCTATGTGTCAGAAACATGTATATTAGATGCTCTGTAAAGTAGCTAGCACGATACCATTTTCAATTGGCTTCACTCAATTTGCTAACTAGGTGAAGCAATACTACAGCATTCTTAGTCCTATTGCCCTATCATAGGAGGCGGTCTTGGAAGACAAAAGCAGTACCTTTTCTGGTGTCTCTTGAAGCTACTTCTTTGCATTAATACATTTTCTTATGGATATTCTCAGCCACTGAAGTGGGAGTTGAAACAAAAACCTGGCATAAGCCCTCCTCGTGGTGGCTTTCAGCCTGATGATCCTAACCAACAAATAGTTGCTGAGGACATTTTTGACGAGTATGGAGGTAAAAACAGCTTAATGTTTGTTGTTATACCCTGCCGACATCTTGTCTAAAATGTCCAGGTTATTGATCAAAAAATTTGCGCAGGGTTTCTTAGTGGCGGGAGTATACCAGAGTTGCTGACTAATTTCTCCTCCAAAAAGCACAAAAAGAACAAGTCTAGAAGGAAAAGCAAGCATAAGAAACGACCAGCTTCCACATCTAGTTGTGAAGACACTAGCTCTGGTGGTGATACTGATAGTGACTATGATCAAAAGAATTCGAAAAAAAGCAAGTGTAGGAAAAAAAAAACCACCGACAGTGATGGAGATAGTGATAATGATAAATACATGAAATCAAGGAAAGAACCCAGGCTTAAGAGGGAGAAGAGCAAAAAGTCTATGTCGGGTGGGTCTGGTGATGAGAGGTATTACACAAAGAACCGACATAACTGCTCACTTAAAGCTGACAATATGGACTCCGGTAAATACAGGGTGACACATAATGATGGATTGTCCGACTTCGAGAGGAAGCTGAGCAGCAAAGGCAAGAGAAACAGCAATTGCAAGACCGCTAAGTATGATGCTGGATTCAGTTCATCAGAGAATTCAGAAACAGATAGACGTAGACGGAAACATAGATATTCTGAGTGTGTATTGTCAGAGAAACTGGAATCAGATGGATATCGGAGAGGAAGAAGGCGTTGATTGTCGGTACTTATTTGCCTGTTAAGCTACTTATTTGCCTGTTAAGCTGTAGACGATGACTTTGGAGAAGTCGATCAGTGTAGTTATGGCCAATAGAGAGGACCCGCAACAGATAGACCCAAAGGATACTACTTGGAATCGCTGGAGGCACGTTGTCACAGCTGGAAGGAAGCTCCACTGATGCAATGGATAAAGAGCACATTTCGGAGTACAGGATGATTTGTTCATGTAGATGCAATGAGGGAAAAGCGACAGGAGGTTTGGCTGTGATGTATAAGTTCCTCTTTTAACCAATATAGGTTTGGCTGCTAGTGAACGCAATGTTGCCCTCTTTATCAGGTTTTTATGCTTGATTAATTCATGAAATCTCCTAGCGTTCCGTTGAGTCAATCAACGAAGTTACGAATTTAGAACATAAACTACAGAAACTTGTCTGGTTTTCTTTCCTGTGTACCCTTTATCAGGTTCTAATTAAATATTGCAGCTGTACCTTAAGCAAGTCTCTGAATCATAGCTACAAACAAGCAGGGTGATTTGGTGCATACGCCATGTTTTGTATGAATGTGAAATAAAATATAAAATAGCCCGCTATATAGTTCCCAGGAAAACATCACCACATTATATTCACATACATTCATAAAATCAGTAATAAAACTTCTTCAGCTTGCTGTCGAAAAAAAAACTTCAGCTGTCCGTCCTAGTAAACCTGGTGAATTTTGAATTTTTTTTCAATATAATGTTCAAAAATAAAGACAGTTCGATTCTGAATTTTGAATTATTTTTCAATATAATGTTGAAAAATAAAGACATTTCGATTTGTATCAGTTAATTTGTTGATTTCGCAGGTCAACTTGTAGACAAACTCAATAGCATAGTTACCCAGCATTGAACCCAAATCAAGGCAGTAACCAACTCATCCACCACTTCACGAGTCTTTTATAAAATACATATCTCACTAATTGTGAAGGAAAAAAAAAAGAAAAAAGAATCAGCTAAAGTCGTCATGCATGAACCCCAATTCGGTTATTTTTAATTTTAGCAAAGCTTTTGTTACAGTACGAATCTCATACATTAATATCGTTGTTGGTCTACAAAACTCTTCTACATAGGAAATTACAAATGTGGCAAAATCACTTCAAGTTGTTTATTTCCCAAACTTGAAGCATCACAAATTAATTAGTGGTACAGATAAAACCCTCATTCCCTGATTAATAACAAGGAATAATAAGAGATCATATAGAAGAATCACAATGTGGAACTTTCAACACGATCCCAGTCAATTGTCTTGTCATCAAAATCGTAGTCAGGATGATGAAGCCTACTTTTCGACAATCTACCCATCACGGCAAGACCTGTGAATGCAAGAGAGCTCACTTGAGATAAACTTATAAAACTGAAGCACTAGGGCTTTTCAAAAGCATATTCAACTATTTAGAGACGAAAATATGTTCTTGTGAATATGAGAGTAAGTAGAAATTGGACCACAGGATGGAAATAAGAAAGTAAGTAAATTGGGTAAAACTTGAGAGTAAGACTTTTGAATATAACCATGGCCAAGGGTCAAATAATGTTAGTTCTGGTACTAAAAATCAAGATTCAAAAGCCATCTCAATCTCGGGCACAACAAGTCAGAGTGACGATAATAGGAGATGAAAGGATGAGCAAGAATTTACCTTCAACAACTTTATATAGAGATGACCACCATCGATCTCTAGGTACTTGGTATTGCTCAAGTGTCTCCTCAATAACTTTGTCATGCTTTCCTTCTAAAACCCCTTGGAGTGTTATGA
>JAOWBH010142554.1:0-13196 GCA_028566215.1 Silene coronaria | reverse complement strand
AAATATAAATATTTATTTATCCTCTTTTTCTATTTTTTAGAATATATAAATATATATTTTCCCTCAATTTACAGGAATATTATTGAAAGAAATCAAATCCTATATTGATGTCAAACCATTAAAATTCGAACCAAAAGTAGACGGTATCTTTTTGAATATATGCCTATTAGTATTAACAATTTTGTTAACATTTTCAGTTTTGATAATAATAGCCGAGTTATAAATATTTATCAAGCTAAATTTTTTCATTTATTAATTTTAATTTTGTACTATTAATTTTAACGATCAAATTAATTAGTGATCAAATCAAATAATTATTCAAAGCATATATTATAAGACAAATTAATAGATTGATCATTGATTTGTATATAAAACAAAGTGAATAAACATAAACGTGTAATCCTATAATTCAGGAAAAATAACTACTACGTTGAAAAATTGACTTTCAACCACACGACACCTCAGCTTTGTGGTTGTTGCTTTAATGAAAAGGATTTAACAAGTGAACCAGTTTATCGTGTCATTTTCTTTTATTTCATCATATTAGAGTAGTAAAATTCAGTCGTTGGCTCCACTCAATATGCACGCACTATCAAATTCGAGAAAGAACCAAAGATGGCTTAGCCTAGTGGCTAAAATAGAAAAGTCCCAAGTTAGAATCCTCCAAACCCTAATAATGCACTGCCCTTGTAGCTCAATTGACAAAAAAAAAAAGAAAATCCGAGGAAAAGTCCTCTCCACTACCAAAAAGGTTGAGGAGAATCCATTTCTTGATCAAGTGGTAGTTATACCAGTCATTGTAGCCTTTTAAAACAAAATGATTACATCAAAGTAGTATCAAAGTATCAAACCATGCTAATAAGCTCAGATCATTAAGAGCCTTTCCTTAAGTTCCTAAATCTATTCACAAGGAAAGGCGGAACCGCAAACGAAAGTTGAGACAGCTTGATGCTGCAAACTTCACCAACTAAAGACATGTTGTGTTCATAGTTCATAGTCACAAAGTCTTGCAATTGCTAAACCTTCATCAACTCCTGAAACACAAATCAACCAGATCATATCCAATCATTAAATGCATTCAAGTAAAATATCGTTTTATCGATGTATCCACTTTAATCTCTTTTCAACTTTAAACCACTTAACTACCTACTCAAAGCTATAAAGCATCTGGACTACGACCAAACAAAACATTATCAATCGTATTACATCTTGGATATTAGAGGCATTGCAACTACATTGTTGTGGTTTAAATGTTGCCAGCCTGCGAGGATACATTAAAGCGGTCTCGACGATTTATATGCTGCAAGTATGCAGCAAATACGCAAAAACAACCACCACAATTGAATCAATCTTGGCAACAAATGGATCAAGGCTTAGTCCCAAAGTGATTTGGGGTCGAAGTGGCCTCCTCAACTAAGAGTATATGAAAACAAACATGGCTTACTAGCTTCAACATGAAATAAGTGAAAACATGTTTCTCTGCCAAGCATCAGACACACACACATGCACAGATAATGAAAAAATTCATGATCAGCAACCAGGGGGAGAATTATAGTTCAATACCTGTTCTTTCTGTTTGTAGATAGATTCGACCTTCTTAATATACTCATCAGTCATTTTCTGCAATTAAACAATATAAGAAACACAACTGAATCAATTTTGGCAGCAACCGAATCAAGGCTGAGCTCTCAGATAAACAACATAAAGCACTCCGTATTAGAAAGTCGCCGCTATTCTGAGTCATTTCCACACACCAAGAGGTTCAATTATGTACATCCTTCAGTAGTCAAGATGCAACACACCCTGAACCACTGGTCCACAATCATGCGCATGGTCCGATGGCTCATATTTATAACTCAATGACTAGAAGTTTAGAACTATTTTCATGAAACACACATATAATAGCAGACAGAACATGCAATTAGCTACATACGGATTCGTCACAATCAGTACACTCTATTAAGACTGCAAAGGGCATAAAAAGTTTGACATCGTCTGATTTCTGAAATCTCCACATATTTTCCGACACTCTTAACGGAAAAATAAGCAAGGGCCATGCTCTAATGTCCAGAACGTCTCATCCTTCCAAGATCAATCTCTACCAGATGTGTCACTCAATTTTAATATCCCATGTATCACTCAAATCAAAATGAGCCTACAGTGTCTGGATATTGAAATTTGACCTGCTACATCTGTCTAAACCATTATCGAGCACTGTACCTAGAGGTTCTACATGGCTCACTCTTGAAGCCCAAACTAAGTTAAAAATTTCCTTTGTTGAAAAAGGGGTGGGAGGTTGCCCTAAACCAATAAAGAAAATATATGCATAGTCATCTATAATAAAATTCCATATACGTGATGCTTTGAAAAATGATAATACCTGCAGATCAGCAGAAAGGTCTTTAACATTATCTTCTGAAAGCTTTTTATCCTGTAAGATAAAGTCACAAAAGAACCCCACGTGAACTACAAGTAATAACTTAGAAGATGAGGCTTATAAATAAATATTAACTCAAATTTTGAATAGATGGGTTCAGTAATTAAAAAATTTGCACCTAGGAGACATATGTTTCAATAAAACTAGACCTAGGTGGCCTGTTTTTACATAATTATACTTGAGTTTGGCAAGTTATATTGAGGTTTGACCTTTGGCATTGTTAGTACTCTTCTCATATAATTGGTCGCATCAAATTTCAGAAGTCAAAGTCAACTTACCAGGAAAATGGATTTGAATAATAAGTTTTAACTTCTGAGTTACATGACACCTAAGTGTAATTATGTAAACATCAAGTCACATAGGTGCAATTTTGTAAAATCTTAATACCACAAAGTCACAAAACATGACTAAGAAAATCAATACCTTCTCTAGTTTCTCATAAGCCTTCAATGCATCTCTTCTTATGTTCCTCACTGCAACCTAAAAATTGAAAGATTTTGGAAGCCAAACCGATTAGATAGTATATCTTATACTCCGTACAAGATTGGCCAGAACCCAATTGTCTAACAGAGTATCAATGGGAGATAATCAGGCCTTGTATTTTACAATTGACACGGACATTTTGAATCATGCTCAGAAGAGCCGATTAAGTATGGCTCTTTCATGAGATTACTGACCCAGGAGTATACAATAATGTAAACACACTTAGCAGGCCATACTACGTACATTCAAATACAGTTATTCAGCAAACGTATTCTGAAATATGCATCACTTTCAGAATGCAGAGGAAATAAAAAAATCACTTTCTCAGTGATTGATAATGAAATCAACATTTTCCAGACAGCGTCGCCTCTAAATATGAAGGAGAGAGAAAAAAAAATCGAAGGTAAAACCTACCTTTCCATCTTCTGCAAGTTTAGAAACAACTTTTGAAAGTTCCTGCATTAAATTGTGTGTGATCAGATCGCAGATTAAGTATAGCAAATAGGTCCAATGAATTATACTCTGAATTAACACAATAATGACTGTATAGAAAATGCTGCAATATAATGGAAAGCAGTCTCTTTGAAAAAAGTTCTCTTATTTTACAGATCATTATAATAATATGCTTCGTCAAAATGTTATGCAAACACCAAGTACTGTAAATATGGACACTTGGCCAGAGATATAATAAGTTTAAGATCAAGATCAAGATCAAGCAAATGTGGTACAACTGCAATAAGGATTATGGAAAAGATCATGAAACACTAGACATAGTCTGATCTGTGATCCAACCACAAAAAGTAGATAGAACGATTAAGAAACTTTATGGGACTATTTTAGTATTTAAGCAATATTCCTATACCATTGCATGTTAATCTCTTGTAAATGAAGGATTCGCAGAATTAGAAAAAGATAAAAAATGGCAAGAATAAATTTCCATTTGTGCAATCTAGAATAAAAAATGACCTAGTCACAACTCACAACACCAACATCACTCAATGCCTCAAAAGCTCCCGCCTTGTGGAGGGTAAATAGGGTTGAATGTGTGTAGTATTACTTTTGTATTGATTCTGAAATTCATTAATGTTAGGGCATCAAAATTTGCCTTATATCAGGCTAATTCACAATATAACTAGCATATAGTTTAGTTAAGCATCTTGCTTTGTTGCATCATATTCCAAAGTAAATTAATAGTGAGTCTTTGGCGCCCTATGACTAAATGTCTGAAAGGCTCCCTCCAAATGGGTATGGGATTGAATGAGAAATATGCATTACAAAACTCAATGATTGCCTGCAACTTTAAAAGAAGGATTTGACACGTAACAATACCAAACATCTTGAAGAAGGTGGGTTTTTCTTTGATTAGCCCTTGTAAACTAGATAATTAATATTCAGTTCTAGTCATAAGATATATATGTTCCATAGCACATGGAGTAAAGTAAGTTCATGTTACTCGATTCTCAAGTCAAAGGATTGTTGAGGCCTACCTTCCTTCTGTCTGCAGTTAATGGAGGTAAGGAGAGTCGAATAACTTCTCCGTCATTGTTAGGATTTAAACCAAGTTCAGATGTTACTATGGCCTTCTCAATAGACTTCAAGCTGAAAAACACAGAGATCATGCCCATGTGATAATGTAAATTAAACCGAAGAAAATAGAATAAGAAACTGAAGTGTTTTCTCACAATAATTCTGGGTGGAAGTGTGGTGATTAGCGGTTCTTTCTTAATGGAAACAGGTCCACCATTGACTTAAGTTAGTGCTTACTATACTATGATACTCTGTATAACCCAAGTCAGAACTTTTTTTACCAACCATGAGTACAAAATCAAAACTGAATTTTTTTTTCTCTCTGTCAATCGGAAGTGAACTAAGTCAGAACTCTCAGAAGTGAATTTGTCAGCCAGAAATCGAGAGCAGATATGAATACAATCCTGAGATCCCGTAGAAAAAATTAGTAAATCAAGGACAGATTTTACCTTCTAAATCTGGCAGAAATAAATAGTTCTTCAAAATTTAAACAATGAGAACGTTCAAATATTCACCTTTCAAACGAAAACAACTGGTAGCATAATATTGGCTCCATGTTTTTCCTAGGACGTTACAGTTACGCAATAATCTTAGGTATTCACCAACTGTGCAAAAATTTTGAAAACTAATGAGCTTACTATTTGTTTAACATTAATTAAGGCTACTCATTACTGAAAGACTCCTGTCCACCAGCTTCATGCAGAGTTGGAAGCTAATTGATGTTTTTCTAATAAAAGTTCTCAAACATACATTGCAAATTTGCAAGATAAAATTTCAGCAAGTTTGACTTTCAGTAACTATACCTTGATTTATCATATGGCGAGATCAAAAGAGAACTCGCATCTGGGGTACTAATATTAGCAATGGTTTTTAACCCAACTGGAGTTCCATAGTACTCAACCTGCATAGGCATTTGAGTTCATTAGTAGAACTATTTACTGACATGATCGAGCATTTCACCAGACCATAAAAAACAATTGTACATGGGTATCATTCCAACTATCACTCTCAAAAACTCCATAACATCACTTTAAGATTCCGTCCTATAAAAAGTTCAAGAATGCCCACCTCTACTCGATCCAACATTGATGGACTAGCCCGGCTTGTCCTCACAGAGTTGAAATTTGAGCGCATTGTTTCAAGAGTTTTCTCCATCCTTTGTTTCTTATTAAAGAAAAACACAAACAGTTAATTCTAAAGCATTTGCACAGAAGCTAGTTCTAACTTCTAATACATTAGAAATCACTCGACCACTGTAAATACCAAGACTTACGACATCTTTCTCGATCATAGATTTCTCAGCGTCAATTTCCTCATTGGTTGCTGACCTTATAATTCCTGCTCTGGAGAACAACCACAACAGTACAGACTGTTGAATTTAAAAGCACAATATATCGAAGATGTAGTTATGCAACTTGAAGCTGTAAAACTCAACAACATCTCCTTACCTCTTTCGTAACTCTTTCACAATCGGCTTTCCACAAAACTTGCCAAGACCACAGTCAACCCTTACATAACTAGCAGAAGCTCTCCAAAATGAAACATTTGTTCTGGCATACTGGCTTTCCAAACTATTACAGTCCAAATTGCTGAAACCTTTAACAATAACAAATCCGATTCAACAATAAGATCCTCAATTCTAGTAAAAACAACACTGCTTATATCCACGATAAAATTACAACTCTCATCATTAACCCTAAAATCACCTCCAATTCAACCTAAGTCTTAGGTTAATTCATTTGAAAACAATAAAATCAACTCCAAAACGAAACATTTGTTCGCACAAACTGATTTTCCAAACTATTACAGTCCACATTGCTGAAACCTTCAACAATAACAAATCCAATTCAACATAACGATCCTCAATTTCCAGTAAAAACAACACTGCTTATATCCACGATTAAATTATCACTCCATCATTGTCCCTAAAATCACCTCCAATTCAACCTAATTCTTAGGTTAATTCATTTGGAAACATTAAAATTACCTCCAAAACAAAAGATTCGTAAAAACTGATTTTCCGAACTATTACAGTCCACACTGCTGAAACCTTCAACAAAAACACATCAAATGCAACACAACGATCCTCAATTTCCAGTAAAAAAACAACAACACTGCTAATATCCACGAAAAAATTATAACTCCTATCATTATCCCTAAAAGCACCTCTTAAATTATTCATTTGAAAACAATAAAAGCAGATCCAAAACAAAACATGTGCTCGCAGCCTCGCACTAACTGATTTTACCAGTCCACATTGCTTAAACCTTCAACAACACCATAATCCAACTTGACATAATGATCCTCAATTTCCAGTATCCAGTATAAACAACAAACTACCTCTTAAACATTATCCCCAAAAAATTCAATGATATATCCACGATAAAATTGTAACTCTTACCATTTATCCGTAAAATCACCTCAAATTCAACCCTCATTCTTCGATTAATTCATTCGAAAATCACCTCCAAAACATAACATTTGTTTGCGCTAACTGACATTCCGTATTATGACAGTCCATATTGCCAAAACCTTCAACAACAAAAACATAATCCCCATTCAACCTAATGATCCTCAATTTCCAGTAAAAACATCAATGCTTCTCCAACATTATCACCGAAAAATTAATCGAACATCAAGATTCTAACTACATACATCCACGATAAAATTGCAACTCTTTATGATTTATCCCTAAAATCACCTCTAATTCAACCTAATTTTTAGGTTAATTCATTTTAAAAACAACAAAATCAATACTCAATACAATACACTTCGCATTTACATCAATTGAAAATCTATGAAAGTGTAACATATTACTCACACATAATCGTATAATACATTAATTTTGCGCAAAAATGTTGAAGATTAGGGTTTGGGAGAAGACGAACCATGAAGAGAGGTGCGATGGCGGAAAGAGTGGAGATAAGTTGCGGATGAAAACGACGACGTCGACGCCATTACCATTGAAGAGCTACCCAAAGTGTAGTTTTTTTTTTTTTTTTTGCTGAATAAAGAGCGATATATACTGGATAAGAGAGACTGTAAGAGTGACTGTGCGAGATACAATGACTCAATGAGCTATGTTTTTGTATTTTAGCAATAAAATATTAACCAAAAAAATAGTTTTTTATAATTAAAAATGTAAAAAAATAATATTTTTTCTTTTGTAAAATATAGTTTTTAAAAACATTTTTATCGAGATTAAGTTTATAGCACCATCATTCTTCACGAATTAACTCCTAGTTCAATTTAGTTCAACTATTTTCAGCCGAAAAGAACAGGGCATAAATTGCTTAGCGGAAATGCAAGTAAATTGTTGAATATGGATTAGTGAATAATATAACTTTAGAACGTAAAAAGAGGAGTATACGACAGGCCCCTTAAATTTTGTCGATCAATGGCTCAATGCTTAAGTAGATGACTTTTTGTAAATGGTTTCACTATTTTGTAAGTTACTTTACTTTGGCCGTACAAAATTCATGGATAAAATTGTTATATACTCGGATTACTCGGAGTATATAGTGATATTATTATTGTTCTATTTATAGCTTCTCTACATTTTCTCGGAAGAATTTGAGGTTCATCTCTTCATGTTACATGTAAATATGTAATCTTCAATTCTTCATGCATGAAAAGTTTACTGGAGAGATGTTCTGCTGCTGTCTATAGAAGCTCGAAAGTATCACATTACTCGTGTTCATTCTCCCTCTTTTACCCTCAACCCAAGCAAGCAAGCCCTTAATTGTTGATAGATTATGTCTTTTTGCTGTTGCGTAGAGTCAGGTAAAGTTTTAATCTTATAGAAGCTCCTCAGGGTTGAAGAATAGTGGCAGATATATCGTCTTGACAGTATATTATGCAGCAAGTTTCAGGCGTGGAACTGTAACTCATATAAGTTGATTGGAATAAAAGTGGCACACCACAATTTCTGTACAAAATCACCCTTGTCAAGCAGTACAAATGGTTACATCACTTACATGACTTTGGCTGGGAGCTTGGGATCTATATAGCTTAACATCATCCTCATGAACACATTACAAACAATGTCGAGTAAAATCATGCCCCTAAAGTAGGCAAACAAGTATTAACACACATTTTATTTATATGAGACGGTCTCACTATAAAACTGCCCCAAATACGACTATGACTTATGAGTGTGAATGTCTCCTACAAGACTTGTTATTACACTGCCTTTGACACCAGAACACGATATCCATCGTGAGCACTTCAAGCTATATCGACCACTGCTCGGCCAATGATGGTTCCCTCACTGAGATCTTGGTATGCTTTATTTGCCTCTTCGAAGTTGTATACTTTGGAAACAGCTGATTTGAGATCAAATGTACCCGTCTCTGCCAGTTTAACTATCTTGGGTAGATCCTGTCTCGCCCTTGCTCCATACGAACCGATTATTTTTACCTGTTGAACCATGGATCATAGAAATATTAGGACTCTGGTTACTCAGATGGACACAGAAGATAGTCCAAGAGCCTCGTGGCTGTGGATGATCGTAACTCGTAAGATTATACAAGCGAGTCAACTGATGATTTTAGACAGTTAAGAAAGTGTGGATGCTGAAAACTGGCAAAACTAAACGCCTAATAGGAAGGTTTAGAAACATAAGCACCTGTCTACGAACAAGACGGTTTATATCCACCTCCCCTCTGGCATTGACATCAGCAAGCCCAATCATGACGGCTTTTCCTCCATCGCGAACACTTTGTGTGCATTGTTGGAATGTTCTTGGTTTACCCAAAGCCTCAATGGCGATGTCCACACCTAATCCTCCAGTTAATTCCTATACCAGGCAATTAAATTTAAAGGCTGAAATACTAGATACAGAAAATCATGACAAGTGCATGGTCTCATGAAAGATATGCATCAAGGAATAGAAATATTGTAATCCTGAAACACACGTTCATGCAAAAAAGATGGGAAGAAAATATGGACTTTCAAGTTCGATGATCAGTGCAGTCCTATGATATGCAAATATATCAACAAAAAAAAACATATACTCTGTACTACCATGTCCATAAGATTAGTATAGCAAGAATTGTTTTCAGATCCCAGGTGCGTTGGTAAGCAAAATTACAATGATGTGAAATGTTTCTTCCACATAAAAGGGGTAAGGTTGCATATTGGTGACCACCTTGCCTCGTCATGGGCAGGAGCCTTTGACACACTCCATACCGTTGTCGTAGTTGTTTCTTTTCCATAAAGAAAGATGCAAATTTTGGTCAACAGGCAGAAGAGACATCAAATGACAAGATAGCCATTGACCATGAACTAACTATATCAGAATAAACATTTGGCCTCATTAACCCTTTGTTTTCGACAAAAGTAGAGAAGGGAAGGGAAACGAAGGGAACCGAGCTATGATTTTTCCTGTAAAATCTCTCTTATGTTAGGAAGGATTTTAATTCGGCTTGGATGAGGAAAATGGATCCCTTCAATACCCACCAACCCAACTTACTAACCAAACAATGGAAATTGTTCACCCCTACCTTTCCTTACAAATATCTCCATCCAAAAAAGTCCGAAAAGTGGAGAATTAATAGAATTTAACTTTTGAAACATTAGGTGACCTCACGAGCTGCAAGAACTCAACTTTGGCACATTGACAACATGCTCTTAAAAATAATTATATGAAGACTAGATGCAAGATTGACATATATAGTCTAATAAATAAGGCATTAAGTTCAGCTACAACACTAAAAACTAGAGGATGAAGTACAGTACTTTGACTTTTTCAACTGCATCTTCTTTCAAAGCGTTTACTATGTGAGTAGCACCAACAGCCTTCGCTTTCTCAAGCTTTTCGTCACTGATGTCCACAGCGATAATGGGAGAAGCACCAAAAGCACGTGCAATCTGCAAACAACTGAGATATACATGTAATATTAATAAGAAAAACACAGCTAATCAAAGAAAAAGTTCTTAGCGCATGAAACCGAGCACTGTTTTATTATTTTCAAGAGCTAGTCCAAAATGAGATCCCAGATTATAATATTGTCTTAGTACAAGGCTAATTTTAAGCATGATTTATAGTTTCCTCTACAGTAATCATAGTACCATGCCCTTATGGCCTTATCAACTACTTACACATCATCAATTAATATTTATGAATCGCCATCATACTTAAGAAGGGCTAAAATCCTACGAGTATCTGATAGGAACGCATGTGTGTCGGATTGGGCTCTCCTTTGCTTCTATTTAGCTATACACCAAGTGTCATGGTTGAAAAATGAATTTCAGGAAAAAGAAGAGTTGACTCTGAGCACCATAAATAAAAAATGCAGGCCCTTAAAGGCTCATTCTGGTATATTTTTATTTATTTTTTGCAGCAGCAGTTAAGCAACATAGACTGCAATAAGCAGGCTATCTTCTCAAGCCCAAAATACAAATGCAACAACATTGAGGAAGTATATGCCTGAATCTATACAGTAAAAACAGTTTTCTAATAATTCTGATTATCTTTGACCAAAACATTTTAGCTCATATTACATACCTTGAGCCAACACCTCCAATGCCAATAACAGCAATGGAGTCCCCACCACGAACTTCAGCAGCATGAACCATGGCACCATATGCCGTAAAAACTGCACAGCCTAAAATTGCAGATTCGGTATATGGCAACGAGTCTGGAAGTAGTGTTAACCCATGTGCTGGGATTACACAATATTCTGCAAGGCCTCCCATACTGTACATATACACTGGTTTTCCTAAACAAAGATGCAACACTGAGTTATTCAACAAAAGAGAAAGAAATGGAATTTTTTTTGTTATGCATCTACATCATGCAAAGATATCTGTTTTGAATAATGATTAGTTGATCATTCTAAACAACGTCAATTTTACACTAAACAACTTCACACGTATTTTTGCCACTAAAATCTCTTAGCACTCTCCCATTCAAAAGGCTCTCCTGATTTTTATCTTTTCGTCACACTTCTTTTTGCTTATGTTCCTTCGTTGTACCACTGCGTTTTCCCTTCTTTCCACTTCTTCACCGTTTTCCCACATCACAATGACGATTTCACAGAAAACAAATCATTTAAGACTAAGGCTTTGTTGTTGGTTCATCTCAAACCCTTAATTCTATGGTATTGAGTTACTCTGTTTAGTGAGTTGTACATACAAATGATGGTTATGTGATTTTCTATTTTTCGGTGAGGGTTGAAAAAAGTTGGCCTATTGGACATCCAGTTAACTACAGCGATAAAGAGAAAGAAGAATAGATGGGATATATTAGAATCGGAACTACAGTACATAGGAGGTGAGCCCAAACAGCCAGTTGACCTCGTCTTGAGGTTTCAAATGAACTATTCAAGCAAAAGATATTTGACTGTAAACCTTAGCAAATGACAAAAAACAAATAACACTGAAAATGCCAAAATGAGATAGCATTAGCACCACATGCTAGCAGTAGACACTAGTTCGGTAAATGTAGACGCATAGAACATATACTCACCATTGCTTCTAAGAAACAATCGTGTTTCACCATCATATAGCGTTCCTTTGGCTCTGTTATAAGCAAAGAAATCCTCACAAAGGTCATCTTGCCCCTATTTAGCACAAAATCATTAGTAGCAGAAAATTATTAAAAATGAAAATCAAGAGCCTATTTATTTACCTTCGAACAAAAGGAGCAGTTACCACAAGGCATGATAAAAGCTCCAACAACATGTGATCCAACGGGAAATCTGTAAAATTATTATTTTACAGATGATGTCAACTCTATACAATAGAAAAAACCGCATGAGTATCACGGCTTTAGTTCCATTGTTTGAACATAACATGATCGAACTCATAACAGTTTTAATAACTATGAACATAATTAAGATATGATTTACGAACCTTTGGATCGTTCTGCTGTCTGTAAGTGGACCATGCTCAACGACTTCACCAGTGATCTCATGACCAACAACACAAGGGCTAGCAAAGGGAATTTCGCCTTTTATCACATGAAGATCAGAGTGACAGACTCCACAGGCTTCAGCCAGTACACAACAGATATCAAAAGTCAGTATACTACTATCACCTTATTTACATGTCATTCACCGTACGCGATTCAATTAAATAAAATAAAACACATATAACAACCTCTTTAATCAACAAGCTTCTACAAAAAAAAAAAAAAAGAAAAGATGCAGAATCTATTAATTTTATGGGGTCTTCTGACTCTTCTCGTCTAACTATTTGACCCGTTTCATGTTTGAGGCGGCTATGCCCATCTTAAACAATAAATATGTGTTACACAAATCCTCATTTCCATCAAATATTTGTCAAATTGTGCATTACTTGTCACTTTTCATGAATTTACACTCATCTTGTAACATACAGACATACAGACATACAGTCAAATTCAAGTACCTTTAATCACAAATAGTTTAAAACAAAATCAATCAAGTATGTCCCTCAACCCAACTTTGTCCCACTTATTCTATGCACATGCCATCACACATGCAAATTCCTATTCAACTTAACTTTTTCCCTCTCAAAAACCCCACTTCACATTCCCCATAATCCCTACTACCAACCGAAGATGTCTTATGCTAGTGGTTAAGATGGACGTATTGTGGATATTAGGTCCATGTTCGAATCTCCCTCCCACATATATCGCACTGTCCTTGTTGCTCAACAAAAAAACAAACATCAAGTGAAGAAAATGAATGACAAACAGCTCGTTCTTTCAGAGATCCTAACTTCAGAAAATTAACATACACCCAACAAAACTAAAGTACCAACA
>JAOWBH010142543.1:0-13201 GCA_028566215.1 Silene coronaria | reverse complement strand
GGGCGTATTAAGAATAAATATAATAGTTGGGCCTCAACCATCACCTTAAGGTTTTGGTTGAGATGGTTCATCTATCACTTAATTTCACAGACCATGGCCATTATCGTTTATATTTACTCCATGTGAATGCATCAAACCACTTATACGACCAGGGCGCATGCCTGAGGTCAAATCTAAATTATGTTACTTTTGGAATAAATTTAAAAGTCTAAGCATATTATCCGTGTCAAGTGTCATAAAAACTGAAAGATGAAGACAAGTATAAATCGTGCCTAATTTACCTAAAAGGTTTAATCTTCATGTTGTAACTGAAATTTAAGTGTTTACCAGCCAGTAACTCCTATGGAGACCTCCGGGTAAAGCTGGCAAAAACTGACGAGATGCGAGGCACTCGACTCAATAGAGCCATAGAGCCAGAAAGTTTGTTGAGCCAGAACTAACCCAACCCAAAGGTTAAATGAATAGCCAATAACAATCCTACCCAACCTGAACCAAAACCGACCGGAGATGATCTGTGCACGATAATGGCAACCCGATCTACGAACTGCTAACGAATTAGCTTATAATGACCCAAAATAAGATCAAATGACATTTTTTCTAAATCGCTGTAACTTAATAACAAAAAATATGCACCTAAGAATAGTTTTAACATGTAATAATCGGTCAAAACTTGAAAATATAAGATAAGATGTATGTTTAAAAGCTATCCCGATCATGACCCCAACTGACTATAACAGGGCATGAACCCAAAATGACCCAAACTTAACATTAACCCAGCACAACCCGAACCCTATATGACTCGGATTGCTTTAACCTGTTCTCTAATTAACCAGAGTGACATGCGATCACCTCTACCTTCACCCTCCAGGGACCCAAAAAAACACGTCCAAAGCATTTTCCTACATACATCTCTTACCGAAGTCCAGTGAATCTCACTTCCAATATTTTGAAAACCCGCAAAATGCCTTATATTTCATCTTATAGCAAAAACCATTTATCCACCAGAAATCTTTTTAACTTCCCAAATCCTAAATTAAATATAAGAACGAGCTTCGCCGAAGGAGAAAATTCTAAACACCAACAAATATTGTTTGACCTTAGGTTGCGAAAAGTTGAATAATAAGGGAGTAAAAAGTAATTTCTAGAGTATGCTTGGACAGGGGGCAACTGAGGGAAGGGGAGGGGAAGGAAACAGAGAGAGGTAATTTCTTTTGTTTGGTTAGAACAAGTGATGTGGAAGGAATTGCAGGGGACAATGGATCCCTTTAGCTCCCTCTTGCAAGGTAAATTAAACTCTCCGACAACAGCACGAAGGGAAAACTTACTACCTCTTGTCAAGGCCCCCTCTCCTTCCCTTCGCTCATTTTACATTCAACCGATACCTCATATCTCTCTGATATTTGGTTTACGATAGATTATCACAAAAGCTGCAAATAGACGAAACTGCACCTGCTTAAACAACATCCAGTCAAAGGGCCTTAAACCGCCTCATGTCCCTCTGTGAAACATAATTTAATCGAATCGAAATAAAACAGCTGTAACGAAGAGAAAATCATACGCAAAGAATAAAACTAGCCCACAAAAACTTGCAGCGAACAAGAAAGCCCTCAGGCTGTCCACCCATCTTGTACCTTGACACCAACCTAAATGACAAATTTCTTAACAATGTATGCCACTAACATTTTGAATTTAGCTAACACCTTTAGGAGGAGGGAGATGCGTGTTGAATGCTCAAGTGCTGACTGCTGAATACCGTTAATTCCTAGCTATTGAAACGATATACTCAAAAGAAAGCAGTCAGTTTGCAGCTTCAGCTACTCCCTTATTAATCAGAGCTTTTCAAGGAACAAAGTCTATTAGGTCTTTCTAAGTGTTAAACAAGGCATCGGGAGAGATTCAAGAAGCACTTAGCTATTTAAGAGTTCCCTTCTGGCCCTGATGGCATGAATAACTGCGCCGGGGGGTAACCGGGAAATTGAATATTTGTGTACCGAAATGTATGAGCATATTATATCATTAGGGGCCTCACCCTCTCTCAACAAAAGCTAAGAATCCCAGCACCCTTTCTTGCAGAGGGAAAGCTAACTTATCCAAGAAAAACATTTCAAGAATACCCTCGGTTTTTTTGCAATATCTATAGAACATAACAGATTGTTTTCATGCCATGACAAAAACTGTTAACAGAAACTATTATAACCAACAACAAAGAAGAAGAATAAAGTCTTACGCGTATATGAAAACTTGAAAAATACATACTTTATTGTCGACTTTGATGAATTTATGAACCCTTCAAACCCTTTTAAAACATGCCCAAACTGATTTGAATCCTGCAAATAACTAGTCTCCAACTCATACACCTACACAATACACACATCAAAAGGCAAATTAACATCTTAAATGAACTACTAATAATTCATAACCAAATAAATTAAACAAAATCCAATTTCTTCACCTGTTTCTCAATATTCCGAAGTTCCTCTTTAAGCTTCCCCCTCTTGCTTAAAAGGGCTGCAAGCCTAACGCCCGGATTCATGGCATTTTCCCCTAAATATCCATTTTAACCACAAAATTACATCTTTTGCTCAAAATTAATGTTCCCTCGGTACCAATCATTTGTTTACCTTTGATTAAAATACCGTTCACGAAGAATAATAAAGGTAAACAAATAATTGAGACAAAGGGAGGTAATTAACAGCACATATTAATGTAATTTGATCAACTAATAAACCCATCTTTGAACATGCAAATTAACAGCATATATGTGCTCAATTTATAAAATTTACCATTGGGTTCCATGGGAAAAGATGCCGCTCACCTCACTTCACAGCAGTAACTTTTTTCCTGTTACAGTCAGGATGAAATACAAAACAATGAAAAAATTGACATAATTCAAAAAAGAAAGTAAATTACTTGTACAATTGAATACATGAACTTTGACTCCATAACACAAGCCAAACTTAATACTAACTTAATACCGATTATTATAAAAAATAAACAAATGATCGGGACAAAGGGTGTAATATATACGGAGTATAATTCGTAAAACATAAAGGTGAAAACTTTAGCGGGTTTCTGACCTAAAGTGTGAATATTTAGTGGGTTAAGTACAAATTCAACTCCACTAAAAGAGAGAATCAAATACATAGACAACGGAATTAAACTATAGTTATTAGGGTAAAAATAAGGGTGTAAAAATTTAATTAATTGACATAGATGTGAAATTTGAAGCAGAAATAATTTGGAACGGGAAAGGTGAAACCTTTACCGGGAGAAGAAGGTGAAATCTTCCAGCACACAATTGGTCTTTACCGATAAGATGTGTAAATAGAGGTCCCGTGAAGTTAATGAAACTCCAAAATCACTTGTAGAGCTTGCAAAAGCTGACCTGACCCGACCCTCCCGAAACCTGACCTGACACAACCCGAAAAATGGGTGACCCGAAACCGAACCGGTCCGACCTAACCGACCCGCTAACCGATAACATCCTTACTTTTTTCAACCCGAACCCGACACGTGATCCAATATTGACTCAACCAGATAGATGACCTGATAATGAATTAGCTTAATAAGAGTCTAAATTAGAGCAAATTGACATTAATCTTAATTATTTTCACTTAAAACTACAATTAATACACTTACATGTTGTTTAAACATAAAATTACTCGTCTAAAACTAAATACATGAAAGGAAATATATATCGACAACTTGACCCGATACGGACCCACTAACGACCTGACTCGACTTGTCACCGCTGATGACCCGACCTGAAGATGACCCTACATGAACCGACCCGACCCGAACCCATCACTGGCCCGATACAACCCGAACCCAATATGACCGACCTGCTTTGACCCAACCCGTAACCGACCCGAGTGACCCGATTGCCACCTCTAATCACTAGCGGAAGAAATAGAAACGTTTTTTTCCTTTTTCTTTTATTAAATAACCGTATCAACAATGTAAGACCGTCCCATAAAAGAACGGGCTCAAAACATGATAAACAAGTGACTTTTTAGTTTCGACATGTGATTTTAAATTCCGATACTTTCAATTAGAGGTGGCAATTCTAGTGAGTTGTGTCTACTCGCCAATGAACCGAATTGAGTCAGGGCTAATCTTCTTGACCCATCCTACTTTTAGCCTCTCAAAAAACTGTACAAAAAAAATAGTTTATTCAGGCTGGTCTAACCCAACCTCAGACCAAATCAGAATCAAACCCTAAGCAACTCGTCCCAACCCGACTCCTCCCATGGGCCAGTTTATGGCTTGGTTGTCCGACCCTCACCCGACTCTGGGTCGACGCTGCTTATGACCACCTCTATTTTCACCCTTAGTATTTGATACTATGATGTTACATAACATGACCTCCGTAGAGTTGGTTCTAGCTAAACATATTAAACAGGTCGGTTACGTTGGATTAACTTTTAGGGCCACTTACTAGCTAACAAGGTAAACACCAAGAGGAAATGGACACAAATAGAAGTTGGGTTAACTTGTAGGGCCACTTACTATCCAGTTAGGTTAACTTGTGGGGTCATTGGAATTTTCCATGAATTGAATAACGATGAACCAATACAAGTTTGTACAATTCACATGAAATTGGATGAAGGAAATTTATTCATGTGAGTGGAATTTTTCTAGAAATAATTATCATTGTCCATATGAACCAAACATATACACATAAGGGTCGGACCGACCAACCTGTAAGAGCCGTAACTGATCTGCCAGTTTGGCCACTTTCACCCGAGCCGATTGGCCTGTACATAGCCCATCGTCCCGGCCCGCCCTATAGCAAAGCACGTGGCTGGGCCCTACTGATTTTACCCGGCCCACCCTTGGTCCGCCACAACCTACAACCGCTACTACAACAACCTCGGGCAAATTTTGTGTCCACCTCTACTAAACCCGCCTCGCCCCGCCCCTTACTCAGCCTGTGTTTGAGCTAACCTTTTCAGCTCGGCCCGCTTGGCTAGTGGGCATTCGATTATTATTTGGGTCAATTTAGAATAAGTACCACTCAAATTGGATTGAGTCACATTTTTAAATCATATTCAAAATTCAAATTATTGTGTTCGGCATTGAGTTGATATATTTCATCATTAATTTTCCAAGTACCAAATCTCAAGCTTATAAAATGGACCACTAAGACTTCTTATGGAATGAGACATCGAAATACGGATTACTATAATTTAGGCCACCCGCTTACATTTTGCCTCTTCCTCAAAGCCCATTTGTGATCAGACTGATAACTACTTGTTCCCTTTCTTTGTCACATTTTTCTAATCCTATTTATTAAACCAACAACCACAGTGCTGAGTTGTCGCACTGTGGTTAAAAGTCAAAATGTCAAAGCCTTCCTGATTTTTAGGCCCACATTTTGTATGAGAATTAATTAGATAACAATGCAACATTGTTCATTGTTCATTTACAATTTACACACTTTCAATTACAGACTACAACAGTTTCAATCATACACCACATATTTACAATTTACACACTTTCAATTACAGACTACAACAGTTTCAATCATACACCACATATATATAACTACTGCAAAAAGATATAAAGAATGATGTGCTAAAAAGGATATGTTGAGAATTATATAAAAAATAATCTGAAAAATGTGATTAAATTAGATGGGATGATTATATAATATACTGAGAATCACTTCATATAAAAAGAATTAGATACTTAAATGGTTACATCAATTTATGCAACCATGTATGCCATTAATTAATTGGATTTTTTTTCCAGATTTTTCTTACTACATCAATTAAATATGGAAAACCAATTGATAACCATATTTTCCACCCCCTATCTTGTAGCTTTTGGACCAGTTTTTTGACCTAGAAGTAGACTTATTAGGAATCTTTTAGTTAATTTTGGCCCGATTCGCATCATACCCCCACCTCATCACACATTCTTGTTTTTTGAGCATTTTCTCGTATTCATACGTCTTTTGTAGGTGAAAAGCTCAAAAACCGATGCGGGACGGGAACCGGAGTGAAGACGGCACCTTAGGAGGAGAAATCAAGCTAAAATCTGAAGTTCGTCACCGGCGGGTGAAACTTCACCCGGCGGCATTTTTCGCGTTTTTGAACATTTTTTGACATTTTGTCTCCGGAGGGTGAAACTTCACCCGGCCGGGTGAAACTTTACCCGACCGGGTGAAATTTCACCCGGCGCTGACAACTCCGGATTTCAGCTGTAATTCCTCCTCTATTTGCACCCAATGTATATATAGTCCATTTGTTGGAAAAAATAGATCTCACCTAGTCTTTTAGAGAGAGAAGCATAATTTTATTTCAGATCTCACCCTTGTTTGTAAGATTGAGAGTTTCATCAAGCTTTTTATGCAAGCAATCCTTCTTTTTCCCTTGTTCATCTTTTTCCCTATTTATTGATCTTGTTTATTTCCCTAGCTTGTTGATTATCTTATATTGATCTTTCCTTTAGCCTTATTTTGTGATTTTAGTTGTTCATCTTCTCACATATAGTATTGGTTGATAGATTCATTTGATTAATTAGATTAAATCTCAATTTTTAGTCTTTGAATATGTTTGCTCAAATGTTCTTCCTCTTTATTACTTGTTTTAGTATAGACTTGACCATGAGTGAGTAGTTTTCCTGTTGGAGGGGTAGGGGATTAGGGTTTTCATCATTGTTTCACAAGAAGTTGACTTGTTCTTACCTTATATAACTTTGGGATTTTTGGAATTAATCTTTTATTGACTATTGGTGAGCTATTCGGTTATGGTGACGACTTGACCCGGGTAGTTTAATTCCAACTTGGTTGGAAACATCTAAGTGGGCACCTATTTTTAGATGACTACCTTGACTTAAGAAATTGTGTTAAGGGTTGGTTAGAATCGCTCGAAAGACCTCTTTACCTAATTTCTTGTCCCGAATTCAGATTTGGCGATTGTTGATTGTTCTTGAGCTTTGCTGTAAACCCGACTCCCCGACTTCCTCTAACGTTTTTAAATTACCATATATTTGCATCCATTCTTTTGTAGCTTTGGTTAATCATTTCTTGTAGTCATTGCTTTTTTAGATTACGATTTCTTTTAACATTCTTTGGCTCTCATTACTTGTTGAACTTGACATAGACTATTCAGTTTGCCATCCCTGTGGATTCGATACTCTTCTTACCTAATACTACCCTTAGGTGATAAGATTGTTTGATAACAAGAAAGGCGACTAAAATCTTGTTATCAGTCGCCAATTTTGCAAATGATATCAGTTGCCCTATTAAATATTTCAACCGCAAATTGACGACGAGTATGTGCAGCCGTCATTTATAATCGCCCAAGATTAGAATTCTTGTAGTGGGAGGCACTATGGTAATTAAAAATGAGAAGAATGAATTGATATCTACTATGATAGTGACGGGATGGAGAATGTGTATAGATTACTTTACCGTAAATTGAATGCATCAACTAGTAAAGACCATTTCCCATTCCCTTTCATTGATCATATGTTAGAGAGGTTAACTTCTAATAAGTTATTTTGATACCTTGACGGGTGTTCGGGATTTTTTCAAATCCCAATCCACCCGGATGAACAACACAAGACCACTTTCACTTGTCCTTGCGATACCTTTTCTTACCGTAGGATGCCCTTTGGGTTATGCAATGCACCCACGACATTACAAAGATGCATGATGGGCATCTTTTCGGACTTCATGGAGACCATTATAGAAGTATTTATGGACGATTTTAGTGTCTATGGGGAAGACTTTGAGTCATGCTTGTATAATCTGTCCCTTGTGCTACAAAAAATGTGAAAATGTGAATCATGTTCTGAATTCATAGAAGTGTCACTTTATGGTCAATGAGGGTATTGTTTTAGGTCATCTTATCTGGGTAAAGGGTATTGAGGTTGACAAAGCGAAAGTTGAGGTGATTGAGCAACTACCTCCTCCCATCAACATCAAGGAAATCAGGAGTTTCCTTGGCCATGCGAGATTTTACCGCCGTTTCATAAAAGATTTTTCGAAAATAGTCAATCCTCTCACCCAACTCTTGCTTAAGAAAGCCTCTTTCCATTTTTCTAACGAGTGCGTTGAAGCTTTCATAAAAGATTTTACCGTCGTTTCATAAAAGATTTTTCAAAAATAGCCAAGCCTCTCACCCAACTCTTGCCTAAAGAAGCCCCATTTCATTTTTCTAACAAATGCGTTGAAGCTTTCAATAAGATCAAGCAAACGTTGATATCGGCTCTCATTATGCAATCACCAAATTAGGATCTTCCCTTTGAAGTGATGTGTAATGCAAATGACTATCTCGTTGGCGCGGTTTTAGGCCAACGGGTTAGACAAGCCTTGCATGCCATTTACTATGCTAGATAGACTCTAGATCAAGCTTAAGTTTATTATGCCACTACGAAAAAGGAACTCCTAGCTATTGTTTATGCCTTGGACAAGTTTAGATCTTACTTAATTGGATCTAAGGTCAATGTGTTTATGGATCATCGTGCCGTTAAGCATTTATTGACAAAGAAGGGGGCTAAACCACAATTCTTAAGATGGATGTTGTTATTGCAAGAGTGTGTTTTGGAATTCCGGGACAAGAAAGGAGCATAGATTGTTATGGCGGATCATTTGTCAAGGGTTAGGCTTGATGGCAATGAAGATGACATGTCCATTGACGATTCTTTCCCCGGTAACATCTTCATGGCCATTCATGCTCAACTTGAAATACAAACCACACCATGGTATGCCTACATAGCCAATTACTTAGTTGGAGGATTTCTTCATCATGGCTTGGATTATCATCGACGAAAGAGGTTCCATTTTGAGGACAAATGATACTTTCGGGATGATCCAAACCTTTACAAGGAATGTAGTGATGGTCTATATCGCAAATGTGTTTCTCAATGAGAAGTTGAGGGAATTTTAGGAGGATGTCATTCCTCACCATATGCAAGACACCATAAATCTAGGAGAACAGTGGCCATGATCTTGCAATCTGGTTTCTATTAGCCCACAATGTTTCAAGATACAAGGGAGTTTGTTATATGTTGTGATGCATGTCAACGGACTGGGAACATCTCTTGCAAAAACAAGAAGCCCCAACGAGGCACTTTGGAAGTTGAAATCTTTAATGTATGGGGTGTAGATTTCTAAGGACCATTCATCTCCTCCTTCGAAAATCAATACATTTTAGTTTCTGTTGACTATGTATCAAAATGGGTAGAGGCGATTGCCTCACCTACAAATGATGCCAAAGTCGTGATAAACCTTTTGAAGAAGATCATTTTTCCCCGATTCGCAGTACCAAGAGCCTTGATAAGTGATAAAGAGACTCATTTTCATGAGAACAAGCTTGCTTCACTTTTGTCAAAATATGGTGTTCAAAATAGAGCCGGTTTGGGGTACCATCCCCAAACAAGTGGTCAAGTGGAAGTATCTAATTGAGAAATTAAGCAAATATTGGAAAAAAGTGGTCAACAAGAATCAGAAGGATTGGAGCACCAAGCTTCATGACACACTTCGGGCTTATAGGACGGCAATCAAGACTCCCATAGAAACATCACCTTATAAGCTAGTGTATGGTGCCACTTGCCTAGCGAATTAGAGTACACGTCATTTTGGGCTACTAAGGAATTTAATCTCGATATTAAGGTAAGTGGGCAAAAGAGGTTTTTTCAATTGCAAGAATTGGAAGAGTTCCGACTTCAATCATATGAGAACGCTAGAATTTACAAGAAAAAGGACAAATTTGATCCTCGACAAAAAGATCAAGAAGAAAGACATGCAAAAAGGAGAAACGTCTCTTCTTTTCAAGTCTAAATACAAGCTCTTTCCTTGAATGTTGAACTCTAAATGGTCGGGTCCTTACATCATTTTCAAGGTTAGAAAATATGGAGACTTTGAGTTGGAAACACACAAAGAAGAACAGTTTAAAGTAAAAGCGCAAAGGTTAAAGCCTTACTATGAAGGTGCATTTGTAGGGGAGGTAAACATGCTCTACCTTAAACCGATTCCCTCTTATTAACTCTCTAAACCATCATTTGTACAATACTCTAACCCCTTAAATTACATGTCAATTTATACTTGTTTTAATTGTTCATTTGTACCATTATTTTTGCATGAGAGTATGTGAGGGAGAGAATTTTAATGCATTTTGCTGATTGCATAAAAGAAAACGACCAAGTGTGGGGATGAATGTAGCTCGGAAACCATTACCGACTCATACCACATTAGAAAGAAGAGAAGAAGAATGAAAATTTGGGGATTTTAGGGAAACTTGAGCCAAAAAGAAAACCCATCCCAATTTAACCAACCTGTCTGAGTAAGTACCAAACTCGGACGAGTTGTGTGGTATTTGAAGGATGGGAATATTATGCCACCAAACCCGCCCGAGTTTAACAAAAACTCGTCTGACTTTTTAAAATTGGCTCGAGACTAAGCAAATATGTACGAGTTTGTAGAACGCGAGCCAGTATGGAATACCCGTCCGAGTTTTAGCATTATTCAAAACACCCAAAGTTCTGCTACCAAACCCGCCCGAGTTCCATAGAAACCCATCCGAGTTTCACTGACACGGTCGAGATTACAAAACCCGTCTCAGTTTAGGCTACTTTACTTTTCTTTTCGGTTCTTCCTCTCTCCTTTCTATTTATACAAACCCTTACTCTTTTGTGCAATAACCTTCTTTCCAATTAGAAATCTCTCTCTCTCTCTCTCTCTCTCTCTCTCTCTCTTTCAAAGAAAAATAAACCAAGATCCACTCAAAATCTACATAACACTCTCCAAAAATCAAAACTTTGTCATCATCCAAGCCTGTTGAACACCCCACAACACCTCTTAACACATCAAATCACCCGATTCAATCACCCCATTCTCCTAGAGTTTGTTAAAACAAATCCCAAATTTTGGGCGTCTTTGTTTTCAAACTTTTAAAGGAAACAAAGATGGTAAAAACAAAGAGAGGGAAGAAGAAAATACCACCACTAGTACCTCCTAAATCATTGCGGAAGTGGGGAAGCTATTTGAAGGAACCTATCAAGGATCAACTACTTGAAGACGAATCAATCAATGAGATGTTTCTCCTACATGACTTCCCCGAGATCGAGTTCATAGATGATGAGCAATCTAAGAATTTCTTTTCCCTACTTACTAAGAAAATAACCACACCCATTTTCTTTGTCGTAAGACCTTGGAAACCCTAGGAATCAAGGAACAAACAAAAGCTTTGTTTGAACTTATGAGGATGGGAATGATGTTTAAGATGCAGATGAATTGACTTACAAATCCCTCGTACTTGAATTTCTTAGTTCTTTGAGAGTATCTAACCTTTGTTGAACCATTTGTATGGAGTTTTGACTTAAGAATATTTCGCAAATGTTGCCATTACGAGACTTTGGTGAAGTATTGGGGTTGGAGGCTTCAAATGATAAAACATTACAAGTGAAAGAAAATAAGATTGACCTCTTGTGGAAAGTAATGACGGTTCAAACTCTAGGAAAGCTCAAGAACACTTCGGCTCATTGTATTCAAAACCCGATATTGCGATATTGGGAACTTTTTTTGGCCAACACGGTTGTGGACAAGAAAGGAAACGGGGGTTATTACCGCCCTTGATTTAGCATTTCTAGAACCAAAACTCAAAGTTCAGGAAGGAATGGCTAAAGGATTCAATGCCCCATATATAATAGTCGACAAGTGGTTTCAACTATCGAAAGCAGTTGATGGAGTACTCAATATTGTGAACGGAGGTCTAATTACCCGAATTGATAAGTACTTCAACCCTCGATTCAATCACGACAGTTTTTATAAACCTCTTTCGGGTGACACATTAATTGATGAGTCCCTCTTGTATCGACACCACCTTTGGCTTAAATATGAAGGTGATCAAAAGAGCATGAAATGGTTGACGAATTATTGCCAACCCATTGAACTACCACTTCAAAACTTGCCCATCATAGTTCCTAAGAGAAGCCCATAGTCTATTTTCCCTAACTAGTTCATTCCGGTAACACTCCACTATGTCGATCCCCAAACTCAACGGGATAGGAGTGGAGAGCATGATGACCCTCAATTTATCACTATTCCACCTTATCTGGAGCAATACAAGCCATTCGTTCACCCGGGTCCAAGAATTTAACCAAGAAATGATTATAACTCCGCCATCCTCCAAGTGATAAATCGAAGAATGGACGAAGATCGAGTGAATGCCTACTCCGCCCTATACCCGTCTTACAAACGTTTGGTTGATTGTGGCCACATCAATCTTAACGGCCTACTCCATCCTAGGCTCAACACGATATTCTCTTCCCCATGCTTAATAAACTAAATCGCACACCTATCAAAGATAAACCAATAGGCTTATACTAATGCAGTATAGAAAGTCAAAATCATATTCACAGGGAGACAAAAGGTGTTCTAATTGCTAAACTAAGTCCCTATAAGTAACAAATGGTGTTTGTTTGATTGATTAGCTCAAATACAAGTAGTGAAGGAAAGAGAAATAGGAGTAAGAATTAAGTCTAAATATAAGGAGAAATAGCTAGAATTATTGGTTCAGCATGGTCTAACAACGGTCAAAGGTAAGTGTCCAAGATCAGTCAAATTACGGTAAGAAGGGTAGTGAAAAGGTCCTCTCGGTCCACTATTCGTCCTAGAATGCTTCTAATATGCTCGCGCTCTTATTAGGGTATTCTATTGTTCGTAGCAAGTCTAACTCTCTCCAATATCTCGATCTAGGTTGGAGTTTATCAAATTAATAAAACAACCATGTGCACTAATGGAGTAAAATAAGCCATGCTCAACTGTAGTGTAATTCATCCGGTTTCAAGGGCTTCATTCAACTGAAGTCCCACTCAAAATGAGAATAAGATGTGTGTTAATATGGGGCCTAAGATCTTAGTGTGTGAGCCTAGACCATTTTGAACAAAGAAGAGTGACTAGGGAAGAGGAATACACGGTTTCAAGGCAACGGAAGCGCCTAAGTGCACGTTTTGCAACGAATATGACGGGTCTCCTAGAAGTGCACGGTTCCATGGGCAAAGCAAGGGTGATGTGCACGGTTTGAAACAAACGGGTCAAACCCCTACCACGTCACCAAATACTGAGGCCTCCTACAAATTGAGGTCCATGTTGGGGCTGGTGTCCTCCACAGTTAGTGTGATAACATATATAAATCTCTTATAGGTTCACAGGGTATACTTTGTATTATTATCAGTTGATTAACGTTTA